>JAIZAY010001679.1:0-13691 GCA_029531755.1 Holothuria leucospilota | reverse complement strand
CAAACCCAAAAAACACCAATTTCCGTTTCCTGTTAGTTTTCTCCGCTGGGTGATAAACGCAGGAAACAAAGTCCTCCCTCATCCCGTGTCAACACCTTGACTTATCTGGGTGCCAGGCTAGATCTACCCTCGAGGGCAGGGGTCTACCCTCTATTGTATTAGAAAAGCGCGACGCTCAGCAGTCATGAAATCTATCAGAGCAAGATATCACAGTCACTTACAGAGCTAGAGGAGGCAAAGTAGGGTTCATAGATTCGAAAAAACAGGTAGGGTTTGGAACTATTGCAGATACAGTACCTCAAATTTTCTGAAGCTACCCCTCTCGTGAGGAATACTTTAGGGCAGAGGAAGTACAGTGTGTTTACCGCGTTGTATTTACAGAAGCCCCTCAAGTAATGTTGATAATGTTGGGTCTTGCTAGGGTGTTGCATGACAGCTGGTAACTCTAGATAGGGGATGTTTATTGATGGGAATTTCAACACTTCTTAAAAGTATAATTGGCATTCCCTCACTCAGCTCATCATGAGGCAGAGGTTTTCCTAAAGTTGTGAGGAAAAATTCTTGACTCAACACCAGTGTGTCCCTCCACCACACTTTGTCATACGCCCACACCTGTCCAGGAGCTCATTCTCTGCTGTGATTAGTCCGCCAACTCAAAGATCAGGAGGCCTCGATGATATAAAACAGTTCTGGTTTAGGAAAATAGTGACATGACATTCTGATCTTTTTTTACAAGGATGCTGGATCCTGAGGTCTGTGAGGCAGTCAAGTATATTTAAGATAGGGGTGAACTATTTGGGTGACACGTCTAAACTTTTAGCATTAGACTGGTTCTGGTACTTAGGTTAGGCACATATGGATTGCTCTGCCGATGCTTGGAAATATTTAAGTCAAAGTGCATCCCGAAAGATGTCGAGCTATTTGTCCCTAAAGCTCATTGTCCGTTGTAATAGGTACTAGGCCGAAGCCAGCCTGGATGACAGGTGAAGCTCTTCGGAAGGTTAAGGGGAAAAGCAAAAGGCGTGGAGAATTTTGAACTCCAAATCTCAGGATGATTACAAATAGGTACGCTCGTTTAGGAAACAAGCTAGCTGCATACCAGGAAGGCAGTTAGTAGTTTGAGCATAATATTGCTCGGAAGTCAGGACAAATCCAAAAAGCATTTTGGGCGTTATGTCAAGAATAAAACTTCAGTTAAGTATCCTGTCCATGCTCTTGAGGTATGCTGGTAAGGGGGAGCTTGTTGATGATGCTGTGGGTAAGGCTAACGTCCTCAATCAGTTTTCTCTTAGTAGTGTTCGGTACTGACGAGGATTTGAGTTCTTTACCATTGATTGCCCTTCCGTGCTAGGTTTAATGGTGCTCTGCCACCTGATATTCGAGATTGATTAAGAGAGATGAGTCTTCTGAAGACGTGAGAGCGAGTTAAAAATTCTTCTAAGTCGACCCCAGGGTCCTCGATGGACTCCAACCCTAGGGTGCTTTTTGAGACTCCACCGCCTTTGTGATAATTTGTATGCTTTAGAATGTAATTCTTCTTTAACCCCGAAATTCCTTTAGGAACTCCTGTTCTCTACGAACCAGGATTGGAAAGTGGGTCATGTAACTCCTTTTTCAAGGAAGCGGGGAAAGCCGTTCAAACCCTTTCAATTTTATTATCGGCCAGTAAGCCTGACCCTCTGTTGTTTGTTAAGATCTGTGAGTCACTTTGTCAAGAAGATACCAGCGATTCATACAGCACATGGTTCATGAATGATCTACCTACTATCAGATTCAATTATGGTTTTTGTAGCAGGTAAGGTCATGTGTTTTACCGAACGCCTACACTGAAACTTGCCGACCCACGGACTGGCAAAAAATCATTAAAACTGAGGGTCTTAATGTTTGATGTGGTTTTATCACAGACTTTATGAAAGCACTTTGACAAGGTACTCATCATTGGTTATTGCTTAAGTTACAAAGCTATGGCATTGGGGGGAATCCGCACTGAGTGGATTAGATCTTTTTCTGTCTAATCGTAAGGCTAGCGTGTGGTAGTTTGTAGAAGGATGTTTTTCGGATTGGGCTGATATTAAGAGTGGTATACCTCAAAGGGAGTGTTTTGGGCCAAAACCTTGTTTCTTGGCGTATATAAATGATTTGCCAGATGTTATATCTGGGTGTGCCGCGCCCGACAAAGATGTTTTGCAGAACGATACTTAAGCTTTATAAAGAAATTCGGATCGCAAAAGGATTGTGAGAGTTACTGCAATTAGCTATTGATGAGGTTTTTGACTGGTCAGTTATTCTGGCAGCTGTGCTGGCTTTCATTCCTGCACACGCACTAGTGACACAAAGCGCTTTAAGGTTAGGTAGATCTGCTACATCCGTCAACTTATTCTATGGGTGATTTATGTGGCGGGGATAGGGACATTTAACCTTGAAAGAATTAGTTCATGTCAAAAGGATCTTGGTTTGTTTTTGTAGACAATGAGCTAGCTTTTCGAGACCATATTTCTGAGTATTGTTACTAAAGCTAATGGAGTCTTAGATATAATTAGAAAGAAGCTTTCGTTTTTGGATTGCTCACTATTTACTCTTGCTGTATAAATCTATGGTGCGTCCCTGTAATGAGTGAGTATGGGTATTCCAGCTTGCGTCGCCCTTCCTTTGGAAGGCATATTGATGAAATTGCGTCTGTTCAAAAGGCGCTCAGGCAACCAAAATGGTTCTGTGCCTTAGGAATTTCTTATCCTGGAGAGGTTATACGTCAGATTTGGATTTGCCATTTGTCTTAGGTACAGGGAGGACCGCGCGGTGAATTATGAACTATAGTTTTAAATATTTGGACTGGCGATATGGCTGGAAAATGTTACCACTTTTCAAAGGCGGCGGTTGACTCCAGCTACTCAAGGGCAATCCATTAAAGATTCTTATAGCCACCTTGTATAAAAATGTTAGGACAGAGATCCGTCGCCCGCCCTCAGCGTAGCATAGGATGTTTGGCAACTCGCTGCTCAGCGCACGTCATTACGGCACCGTCTTTAAACGGATTCACCGCCTCAAACTTTTGACAAAGCGCGTGTTGGTAAACAAAGCGAGTTTTATTGTCAGGCCGACTATAAGGGGGAATGATTGCTAAACTAATTTTTACCGGCGGGAATGGGCCTTCCGGCCAACAACGTCTTTTCCATGAGGGGGGGGGTTGATTGGAAGTGATTTCTCATATTTGTTAAAAGAGCAAATCTCTTTTACCCGCACACTGAGTTGCTTCTCCACCTATATGAGTGTGCCTTACTGTTGTTTCTTTTCACGCCTCCCTCCCCCCACGGCAAAGTTAAGTGATAATCCTTCTATAGGTCTTGTACTTCGTCACACATTGCCGCCGCCTCAACGATCAGTTCACACCCACAGTTAAGTCAATGGGGACCCACACATCTTGACACAATTTACGAGAGAAAAACCACCCCCCCACACTTAAGGTGTCAGCAGTCAGGACTTGCTTTTTAGTCATTTTCAAGTTTAGTTCAGTGCTTAGTTGCTAGCTTGGAGGGAATATCAGTACAAACCCCCTAACCACAAGTATCAGCATTCCATGTGTAGAATATCAATGAAACCAGTAAACCAGTCATTGGGAATGCACTGTTGCAAGATAAGGGTCTGATGTTATTGAGGCATTTGGATGCAGCTTGTGTGAGTACGGTGGGCGGCACTGGGTGGTGACACACCAGCACTCGATCTTACCCCCCCCACCCGGCACTCCAAGCAAACCACCGACGTTAGCCACACCCACCCCCAAAAATCTGCCTACTGAGACCTAAAACTAGCAACCTAAATTTACTCCCTAAAGTAAAATGAGGGAAAAACACCTGCAAAAATTAATGGGCTGAAAAAATGGGGTAGATGCCATGGGGGTGGGCGGTGAGGCGTGCATATACGCATTTGTACTCAATACCCCAACAACACGACCACAGACTCCAAAATGCTGCTACTGCAGTTGAAACTCAAAACAGTTTACAGCATTGCAATTACTTGACTGACCATCATCTAATTGATCCAGGAACGCAAAACGGGACACACACTCCCAACAAACAGGTTAAAAACAGGTTTTCCTTGTCAATTGTAAGCCAAACGGCCACTTAGAGTTGCTTCAAATTTTGGTATCACCGGCCACACAAGAAGCAGCTGCACATATGCAGGGAGTTCCCATGGGAACTCCTTTGCTTTCTAATGAGCCTTGATAATACAATTAGTTATCCCCAAAGTAATCGCTTGATTGCCCTGGCCACACTTGATGAACAAAGGACCGATGTGTGTGGACAATGGATCAAATTTCAAAACAAACCTGCACACAGGCCCAGTGCGAGGTAGTAAACTGAACACACAAACACACAGTTACCACTGTCTATAAGTGCAATGAACAAACAGCTACCTGTTCAGCAGGCACAATGAACTCAGCCCTACAAAAATTGCTTGAAAACCAAATTTAACTTTTGAATATCAAAATGCAAATAGGCAAGTTTTAATGCTCTATAGACAAACAATCATGTACCAAAATTTCAGCTCAAAACCTCCACACATCAAAAGGCTGAAAACTTTTGTTGAAAAGTTGACGGCATCTGCCCCATTTTATAACCTCACACTGTGTACAATGTGTGAGCTAAAAATGACCAAGAGAATTGCGTGGCCGATACTATCCAAGCGGAGCGCCACCATGAGTTGACACAGAACATAGCAAGAAAATTTAAGCCCAAACTAGGGTAAGATGGGGGGTTTTAGACCACTTAAGGGTTTTTGGTTTCAAAAATTAAAAAGAGCAAAGTAGTTGTACCAACTTACCTTTGGTCAACACCTACAATTCCTGTACTACCCTTCAGTGTATGTCCATTGTTTTATTTGTTTTCTTTTCCTGGAATAAGTAGGCCTAATGATTATAAAAGTGGTCGAAAATTGGCTATTTTCAACCTACCTTTGGGTATTTTCAACCGCCCCATTGAAAACCATGCAAATTCAAGGCAAATGAATTTTGGGATCATGGCCACTATCCGTCCGGTTGTTCCATTCCATTGAAAAATAGGGGGTTGCAATCTTTACTTTCACATTTTTATGGTAAATGATGATTCGTTCTCAAAATAATTCTTCTTAGACAATTTAAAAATAAAGGTGAATAATATACAAGTCCACAAACATCCGCTCCCCCCGTTTTGAGAACGACTTCTTCCTGTACTTAATCTCTTATGTGCCTTTAGCCAAAAGTATTGAATACTTCAATACGCGCCTCCTAATATCGGAACTGTTAATAGTAGCTGCCGGACGGATAGTGTGTTACCATTGATCCGAATTTTGTAGGGTGTCATTACAAGTGCTGTCTATTTCGTGCACGATGTTGTATCAACAGAAGTTACATACCACTGTATGAAGGTAATTGTTGTAATTACATTTGGTTTATGGTCACTCATTATATTCACTTAAAATTAAAATTAATCACATTTGTGGCAGTTTCCATGGATTTTATGCGGGTCTAAAAAACTAGGTGGTCAAAAATATGACCTGTCCCAAATTGACAAGGTGGTGTAGTAGTTTCTCCCGGGGCAATCCCCACTAAATGAGGACAGTAAAAATTTGGGGGGCCTGTCTTTTCATTCCAACATCCCCCCAACAACCCTTCTATATCTAGGTTATCAAATTTGAACACTTATAATTAAGTTTTGTTGATGTCCCCCCCTAAAGAGTATGTGTAGAAGTAAGTCATGTAGCTTATCACCATTCTAAACATGATTTTTGAAAAAAATGTATACACATTCCCGTTTTTCAGATTTGGAATTATTTTATATTAAATGGATTAGCTTGGGTCAAAAGTTTGGTGATTTTTTGAATTGCCCATAGTTTCATAACTAGTGGTGGCATTATTTATATACATTTTTACGGATGTTTTCTTCAAGAAATTTAAAGGGGAATTTTCATGATTCCCAGGACAGTTCACAATTCTCCCAACTATTGCATTCTTTATAGCTCCTCCCATAAACGGTATGAGGGATCTTCCTTGTGCAAGAATACAAACCTGTTTTATTGCTTTAAAGGGTCATGGGCTGCCTGGTGGAGCGCACAAAAGCTACCACCTAAAGTATGTAATAAAAGTACTCTCTCTGCCTTTTGGGTCGGAATGTGAGCTCTCTGCATTCCCCCTTTCAAATTTTCAAAATTTGTGATGTCAATTCAAACAGCGAGTCACCACACTGAGAATTTTGATATGTACATACACTAAAAAATACACCTTTGGTATACTTTGGGGTGATGACAGTCTGTCTTTAATGTGGCCAGATAATGGTTCAAGGGGATGGAAATAACCACTACTCAGGCGGTTTAAACCCCCCCCCCCCCCCCCCCATCTTATCCTACCTCCTACATTGCAGGAAATTGCCTTTCCCAGCCAAAACTTGCCTTGGTGCTGCACACAAGTTTGCCGCATGGTTGCAGTGTGGTCACATTCAGTTGTTAAATTGCGCAGCTGGCAACTTCGAAATTCATATTTTTGCGCGGGAGATAAATTCCCCACGCAGGGCAAACTTTCCAATCTGGCCTGTAGGAGGTACTTCCATGAGAAGTACCTGTCGGAAGTACTTCCATGATCTAACTGACTTCAATTGATCACGGTTGGAATGAGATTACATTTCATATTAAAGATACAGGATTGCTTAAAGGCAGTAGGCAGTCACCCCAAACAGAGTGAGTGTATCCTGTCACTCTAGTTAATGAATGGCCTATTTTGATCATGTGACAATATTTTTGTTAGTGAATTGTGGCATTCAAGGAGAATTTCGCCTTGTTTTACCTATTGTTTGTAATATTTATATTCAAAATGTCTTCAGAGGTGCTTGTAATGCAATAAGAAGAGATTTGCAAGAGTTTTGCTGATTTTTCAAAGAAAATTTTGGGGCGACTGCCTATTGCCTTTAAGTACCAATGCCTTGAAGTTCATCACAATCATCTTGACCTCTATAGTGGCCTAGTTTGGCCTACAAGGACAAGGTTAATAAGTTAGGCTAGTTACTACAGTGTAGCCCAGGGTCCTAGGCCTTCTGCAACATAATAACACTAGGCCTAGGCTAACAAACAGTAGGCTAGCAGACGGTATCACGTATTATCAGAGGAGGATTTACTACGAACCTGAAAACACTCGTAAACGACGAGAATATACTTATAAGGACGATTGCAATTCCTTTAAGCTTACAAACCCATTGGCACCAAACAGATACATTGGCAAGCATACACCAGCCTCCCCTGCACCTGTTTTTGGAAGTTGTAATTATAGACTGAACAGCTGATAGGTATGGAACGCCAAATGATACGTTTGGCTCCAAGAGAGTATAAGCATAGATTCCAAAATTAAAATGGACTCCCCACGGAGCGAATTTCGGGCGGAAGCCTGCTGATCACTGTTCAGTCGTTTTAAAAACATGCAGACACTGACTGATGTTTTACAAGAGTAATACTACTCGCTCTTCGGAACATTTTGAATTCAAATAAGTTTTTACTCCTCAACATATTCCATTTACAAGAAGAAGCTATATTTCTATATTAAAATACACTTAATGATGAACGCAAAATGAGTTATTTGAAGTCCATAGAACTATTCATAGGTCAGTTACTTTGTGGTCTCTTCGGTACAACCATGGAATACCCCGCACATCGACGCGTGACTACATGCAAGGCTACGAGGTCACACACTTTAACTTCAGACTACGTACATACAGTGCAAATTTGCATGCTAATAATTTATAACTTATATAAGCACCGATGATGATGTGCAGAGTATTCTATAATTACAGTACTCCATATCTTCAACTAAGATAGCTTTGTATGCGCGTTAGTTTCTAAGTGAGTTCGTTTTCTGAGCCCGCAGTGTGTGAGTCACTCATTCCAGATAAAAACAGAGAAATATATTCTGTGCGTAGGCTACATCACACCCGGCCACACAAACCAAGCTATTCTAAAATAGACCCTTTTCCAAACAGCGATTTCAAAGGATTGTGGTATAGCGTTGGTATGTGTAGTTTTTGTCAATGGCATTTTACAGTGCCAAAAGACGACACATATTATACTATCCCATAATCCTAAGTAAAGTTGAATAAGGTCTAGGGCATGATGTAATGCGCTTTTTCCGCAGATGGCCGAAAAACGAAGCGCATGTCAAATCTACACATCGGCCCCCATATTTGCTTCTCCATGTATCACTTCCTTGAACAGTGTAGGACAGGAGTTTCGAATCTATGCTATATCTTTGTTTTAGCTCAGGACTTTATACAAAGACCTCCCCTTCAGATACTAGGTGTCTTAAGTGTACAAAAGCCCAGTTGGGATAGCGATCCTATCGGCATTTTCCCATATTTTCCCGTTTACTCAGTGTCCTTTAACTAAGGCTGTTCACTTATTCAAAATTATATAGAACCAGGCTAATCGTTGTACTAAAAACTTGCAATATTCTAACAGTCGAATGAGCGATATACATTTGACCAGTGGCATGGATCCATCTCCAAAGGTGGGGGGACTTTTCAACTTTTGCGAATCGCCGTCCTGGGGGAGGGGTCTAAGGGGAGGGGTGCTCCCCTCCCTATTTTTTTTTTTTTTTTTTTTTGTTTTTTTTTTTTCTTTTCGTGGAAAAAACAAAAGAGAAATTGAGCACACGCGTGTTTTTATGGCGTCTTTATGTCTTTATTGTCAATTCGTAATCTACGTTGTAATACAATTCATCACAGTTTTACTTTTCATCATTTTGACAAAGTGGGGGAGACTTTGAGATGTGGCCCCCTTCCAAAATTAAGTGAGGGGGACGCGTCCCCCATCCCCCATGATCCACGCCCATGCATTTGACCAGGCATGTGTTGCCCAATCTTCGTCAACTCATTGCCCTCTTCCAAACGCCCCTCATGTCTATGAAATATATGAAAGTACATTATATTATAACGTAAAAGATACAAATACGGAGTTCAGGTGCTGATCTAGGTTGGTACAATATGGGTACTCACTACCAATTTTCATTTGATTTTATCTTCACAACAGCTTTGAAACCATTTCTAGCTTCAATTCCCCCCGCTCATATATTAGCTTTTTTGGAATTTTTTGATTGGCTGCTTCTTATTTGCTTTAGGTTTTGTTTGGTATCGTGTTGCTTTAATGTGGTTTAGTACACGGACCGCAGTGGCAATTAATCGCTCCTTACGTTTTGTCTGTAGTGTTGGTGTAAACCAGATCGAATCAAATACACTTGTGTTGGCGAGTATCGAACCCGTGATCGTCGTCGACACGAGGGAGGAGGGGGAGACGTAATCTCGCTGCCTGAAAAGGTGAATGAAGTTGGCAAAAATCACTACACTTGGTATAGAGAACATGAACATGACGTATTTTGTACCACGTGACTCATTCTCTGGAAGGCAAAAACCGCCTCTTATTACATTGACTTACCATGCAAGACTAGTTTAAAAAGGGCCTTCAACCTAGCTGGTGTATAATATTTTTGGCCAGAATTGTTATTTATTGCTTATCATTTGTTGCACATGTCTCCAAGAGCAATAAAAGACAATGAAAGAAATAAGCTGTACAGAAACAGCTGTACCTGATAGGTGGTAGGTTCCCTTTTTGCCGTCCAAAATGACTGACAAAACCGTGTGCTATGACGTCAGCGCACGTCCTCTACAGGCTTATGAGGCGGGGTCTGGAGGGCGGCAGCCCCCTCAGCAAAAATATCCAAATTTCAGAGCAAAGCGTCCGTTTCCACGGTAATATTCATGTCATTATTATTTGCCAAATAGGGAAAATTTCAGGGCAAATACTTTTCTCCCTTGTGAAAGGTATTTCCATAAACTTGACAGAATTAGTTGCAGTGGCGTAGCTACGGGGTTTGGGGGCTCGAGCCCCCAATTGTCGCCCCAAGCACACCCCCCCCCCACACACACACACACGCGCGCACACTGGTGATCTGGGCAAAAAATTCACTCGACTGGGCTACTCAACTAAATAATGAGACTCTGGCTGTGGAAAATCTCCATTCCAATCAATCCACTGAAATCCATCGAGATAACTCCACTGTGAATAATTCTGAATTAATTTGTATAGGCCTAGATTGTGACAAAGTGTGTTTGAGAATGAAATAAAACCAAACTTTACATTTTTCACCAAAACTGCACATCTTGATGGCTGCTATCAAGCCTGGCAAGTGCCATTTCCGGCGATCTGGAATGTATTAAAATCTCAAATTTTCTTGGTACGCTCCGCGCCAACTCATGGTGTCGCTCCGCTTAGATACAGGCGCGTAGCAAAGGGGGGCGCGAAGAGGTCAGCCGCCTTTCCCCTTGAGCGTATTTTTGGTATTTTTTAATGTTTATTTTTACAATATTACTAGTGTTTCTCCTATTTATATGTGGTAATTAAGCGCGGGAAGAAAAAACACCCCCCCCCGAAAAAAAAAAAGCCATTTCCATCGATGTCTGGGATTTTTTTGGCAAAATTTTTTTGCGCTTTGCGCCAAACCCATAGGGTGGCCACTCGCAAGCCCTGAAAGTCTTTCGGGCCCCTCCCCCCCCCCCCCCCTTGACAAATCCATGGTAACGGCCCTTGCTTAGATAGTAAAACCGGATTCAACTTTGCAAACCGACGGACCCAAATTCCGGCCTTAGCTGAATGCTAAAAACGTTCTCATAGAAACATGCAGTTGAGAATGAAATCAAAGCAAACTTTACATTTTTCTTTTACAAAAAAATGCACTATCTTGATGAGGTCTTGATTTATCAAGCCTGGCCAGGTTTTTTTTCTTTTTTTTTTTTTTGGGGGGGGGGGGGGGGGGGGGGGGGCCCACTCCCTTTTCCGGCAATCTGGGATTGTATTAAAATTCCTCAAATTTTCTGGTACGCTTTCTGCGCCAACTCAATATGTTTGTGGGCGCTCCGCCAAGATAAGTAAAACGGAAGTCCCCCCACATGTCTCATCCCGCCTAGAGGCCCAGCAAAAAAGTTCTAGCCCACGTCACTGATTAGTTGAGAACTTATTGAGAGCTTTTATCGTAAAGAGTTGGTTATTATCTGGGGATATGAAGGCCATGCGAAGATACAAAATATAAACTTTTAGGGGTTCCCCAAAGCAAGAGGACAAAAAAGGCAAAGCAGTCTTACGGGGGGAAACCCTGGAACAAGGGGAAAAGATTGGAATTTTAAATCCCCCCCAAAAATCCTCTTTTTTTAGGGCCAAAACACCCAAAAAACCCAAAACCCAACGGGGTTACATTTTTTGGAGGGGATGGAAAAATTTGTTACCTTTTTTAAAAAAAAAATCCCCGGGGGTTTTTTGGGTTTGTTGGTTTTCAAGGGAGTTTTTGGGTTTAAAATTTAAATTTTCCCAAAGCCCCCCTGGGGTTCGTCGTTTTTTAAGGCAGGGGGGTAAAAGGGGAAACCCCCTGGGGGGACCCCTTTTTGGCCAATTTTGTTTTTTAAAAGGTTCCTTTTATTGGTAGGGTTTTGTTTTAAAAATTTGTTTTTATTTTTCCCTTCCCCCTAACCCCCTTAAAACCCCCCCCAAAATAATAAACCCTTTAATTACCGGGGATAAAACTTTTCAAAAAGGGAAAAGTCTCAAATTTTTCAGGGGGAAAGTTTGGTTTAGAATTCCCGTTTAAAACCCCTTTTTTCCCCCCCTGGTGCCCCGGCGGGATGGAGAGTGGGGGTCCCGTTTTTTATCTTGGCACCCACAAGTTCGCAAGCCCAAAGAAAAATTTAAAATTTAAACATCCAGATTCCGGAAAGGGACTTTGGCCCTTAAATAGCAGCCATCAGATGGCATTTTTTGTAAAAAAAAATGTAAAGTTTATTTGATTTAATTCTCCATGGGCTTGGAAAAGGGGTTTACTCAGCTGCCACTTTTTGGCCATTTGCAAGTTGTCCCGGTTTATTCAAGAAGGGCTTACCAATTTTCAAGGGGGGGGGGGGCCCAAAAAGACTTTCAGGGCTTGCCACATGGGTGGCCAAAACCAAAAAAATTTTCCCAAAAAAATCCCAGATCGTATGGGAAATGGATTCCCCGTTTTTACCCACATATAAAATAGGAGAAAAACCTAGTAAATTGTAAAAAAAAACTTAAAAAATAAACAAAAAAAAGTCAAAAAAAGGCGGGGTGACTTTGCGCCCCCCGCTAGCGCCGTTCTAAAGCGGAGCGCACCATGAGTTGGCGCGGGGGTACCCAAAAAAATTTGAGATTTAAACATTCCAGATGCCGGAAAGGCATTGCCAGGTTTATAGCAGCCCTCAAGATGGCATTTTGGTAAAAATGAAATTTGGTTTATTTTATTTAAAACATTTGTACCCAATCTAGGCCTATAAAAAATTAAGGGAAATTTTCAAAGGGGACCCAGGGTTTTGTGGATGTTGGAAGGAGATTTTCCCAGCAGAGTTCATTATTTATTGAGACCCAGTTAGTAATTTTTTGCCCGATACCTGGCCCTTTGTGGTGTTTGGGGGGGGGGTGGCTTGGGGCGACAATTTGGGGTAAACCCCAAACCCTGCTACGGATGAAACTAATTTTTAAAATTTTTGGAAAATTTAAGGGGTATTTCCCCTAAATTTCCATTTGGAAATAATAATGAAATAATTTACCGGTGGAAAGGAGTTTGCCGAAATTATATTTTTGGAGGGGCTGCCGCCCTCAGGGCCCCGTTTTGTGTAGGGGGGGGGTGCGCTGGTCAAACACCGGTTTTGTCAGTCATTTTGGAAAAAAAAGGGAAAATACCACCTATTTCATAAGTGTTTTCGTAAAACTTTTTCCTTAAAATTGTTTTTTGCTCTTTGGAGACGGGCCAAATGTAAGCGTTAAAATAACAAATTCGGGGCCCAAAAAAATACACCCCTAGGTTAAGGGTTTTTTTAAACTATTTTTTGCATTTTGGAAGCAATGTAAAAGAGGCGGTTTTTTTGCCTTCCAGAGAAGGGGGTTTTTAAAAAGTGGGACAAAATAGTCATGTTAGTTCTCTATACCCAAAGGGATATTTTTTCCCAAATTTATTTACCTTTTTTGGGAGCGAGATTACGTCCCCCCCCTCCCTCGTGTCGACGACGATCACGGGTTCGATACTCGCCAACACAAGTGTATTTGATTCGATCTGGTTTACACCAACACTACAAACAAAACGTAAGGAGCGATTAATTGCCACTGCGGTCCGTGTACTAAACCACATTAAAGCAACACGATACCAAACAAAACCTAAAGCAAATAAGAAGCAAGAAATAATTCCCCCCCAAAACTAATAGACAAAAAGGAAGTAGAAAAAGGTTCAAAAAAAAAAAAAAAAATGAAAATTTTTTAGGAGTCCCCATATTGTACCAACCTAGATCAGCACCTGAACTCCGTATTTGTATCTTTTACGTTATAATATAATGTACTTTCATATATTTCATAGACATGAGGGGCGTTTGGAAGAGGGCAATGAGTTGACGAAGATTGGGCAACACATGCCTGGTCAAATGCATGGGCGTGGATCATGGGGGATGGGGGACGCGTCCCCCTCACTTTTTTGGAAGGGGGCCACATCTCAAAGTCTCCCCCACTTTGTCAAAATGATGAAAAGTAAAACTGTGATGAATTGTATTACAACGTAGATTACGAATTGACAATAAAGACATAAAGACGCCATAAAGACACCTTCTAATTTTCTTCTTTTTCAAAGGGGAGGG
>JAIZAY010001238.1:0-18242 GCA_029531755.1 Holothuria leucospilota | reverse complement strand
TTTACTTTGTTTTCCTCTTTATTTGCCCGTTTTAAACATAATAGTGTCTAGAGGGGCAAGGGTGCGTGCTCCCCCGAGAGACACATTTACAATAGACCCATCAAGTAGTGGAAACAATATTTAGGGCATTTTAAAAGTAAGATTTACAATGCAAAGTCAAAGTAACGTCCAAACAAAAATATACGAAATAAAGACAAAGAAAAAAAAAGCAGTTAAATGTTAGAATATAATTATGATGCTCCCAAAAAGGGATTTTATCCCTAGATGAAGCCACTGATCAAATTCTAGGTGCAATGCAATTAAGTACTTGACCCCATGTATTATGGAAAAAGTCAACGCTTGTCGTGGATCACAGCTGCGTTATAAATGGTTCTGCCCTGAATTAATTGTTCTGATTTTCAAAAAAGATAGAAAATTGAATGCGGGTACTTCTGTATTCTGTTTACCCCTATATATAAAATATCCGAAACCAAATTAAACGTTTGTTAATACCCTTTATTATACCCAATGTTATTTGTAATACCCAAAAAAGCTACTACCGCATTAAGACGGAAATTCCACCTTTCAACAAACCCACCACCCCCCCCTTCCCCCCCCCCCCCCTCTCTCCCCCCCAAAAAAAAAAAAAAAACAAAAAAAAAAACCCACACCAAAAAAACAAACAAAACCCCCCCCCCAATAACTCAGATTGATAAAATTAGTAAATGGCCATCCCAAAGGGGCCGCCTTTTGGACACAATTACAGAAAAGATGGGCACAAATGGTCTCTCTCTCAGTGAAAACAAAGAAGAACAAAGGGCAGAGTAGAAATATTAATCTTTATAAAGGAAAGAATTTGTTGCCAACAATCGGGTGTTTAATGCCGGTATTGGAACCATTTGTACTGACTTCCAACTGTCACATGAAAAATGGTAAATTATAAATATTCTGCACAGTCATTGCAAGAAACTTGTAAGTCAGAACAACATTTTTGACTGAGACTTTGGGATAGCCCCTTCGTATTTAAGGATTGAGTAAAAGTCCTGCGAACCCTCTGCACTTTAAATAAAAGTGTCTATTAAATTAGAGGCCGATGTGGCTCGGATGAAACTGGGTTAAGTTCACGTTGCCGTAATAGTCTTTAATTGCACTCGGCAAATTCCAAAAAGAATCTTAAAAAAAATGTGTTTTTACATTAAAGGTTTCATGAAATGAATTCAGGTTTAGAAAAACTGACCCTCATCTGTCAATGATCTCACTCACAGTAACTTACACCTTTGACATACCAGTCACCGCAAGATGAAAGGTTTATTGTCCAACTTTTAGAATATCAATATGCCATCAAGAAATAAAATCAGTACCTTTTGTTGTAATTCTACAATCACGTTGGAGTACCCGTTGTAAACGAATAAAGGGCATTCAATACGTTCCTTATATAAAAAGGATTAGAGACATTGATTCAAATTTAATTGAGAGAAAATTATCCCCTCCTTCAAAACACAAACTCAAATCTGACTTCTTAATATGTAATTAAACATTGTAGATAACAAAGATACATCCTCTGCATTATAAAAATATTCAGAAGCCATGTTAAATGTTAAAAGAGGGGTTACCTTTTTGACTGCGATATATATGGCTGGAAAATGTTCTATAACTTTTGCGTGAATTCTAATTTTTGGTTGGGGGAAAGAGGGCCATTCCTTAGGGAGAGAGGTCTTAAGGGAGGGTTGTTTCCCTCTCATGGTGAGAAAATTTGGTTACTTAAGGTTGCTAAGATGCAAAATGGTGCGGTCTACGGGGACCATGTTTTGGACTGATATCTGGCTGGCAAATGTATCTAACTTCGTGAATTCTAATTTTGGTTGTGGTAAAAGAGAGGCGCTGTTCTAGGGGAGAGGGCTAAGGGAGAGGGTCCCCCTCCACTTTTTGAGAAATTTTGGTTACTTGAAGGTTGCTTAGGATGCAAAAAATTTGGTGTTGTCTTTGTGGATATTTTTGGACCCGAATCATTATGAGTTCCAAATACCATTCTTATATTTTGCGTTAGGTGAAAGAGGCAGCCTTTTATGTCTAAGGGTATGTATCAAACACAACCTCACTTGGAAGTCCCCTTTTGGACACATTACTGCCCTCTAGTAGGGTAAAGTTTTACGCAAAAATACGTGGCGTGGGAGGTCCACATTAGAAATATTCGTATAGAGCAACTTATTAAGTCTAAAATTTGCCTTCATTTGTGCATTATTAAAAATTCGTATCTAAAGGCTGGTAGAAACCGGAATACGGCTCTTGGAAGCCCTGAATTAACTATATGGATGCAGATATAGGCCCTACCCCGCCCTCCTCTTTTTCTTCTCTTGCACGTCTTCTATTTCCTGCTTCTTTTTCTCTTCTTCCTGCAAATTACAGGGGGGATATAGGCCTCCCTTCCCCCTGAGTGGCACGCCCCTGACCATGGTACGTAGATACCAGGCATATATATTTTTTTTATTTGAAGAATGTAGCAAACGTTACTGAGAGATCACGAGACAACGGGACCTGTTCACATTAATGGGAATAACGATTCGGTCTGTAGATTTGACTTAAAAGGGCTTAGTATAGCTTGACGAGAGATCAGCGACGAAATGACTCGTTTTGAAACTTACAAACAGATGATTAATCCTTTAAACTTGATTTACAAAGTACGTACATACTATCATCAGATCGTTACTTATCCTGGTGACCCAACTTCAATTGTGTATGACAATCGTGACACCTAATATGTGATTTCGAGACACAGACGACAGTTTCCCCTTGACAAAAATAACTAATCCCCTGGTACCAATATGTGCACAAAGTGTATTGGACAAGTTTTGTTTTTCTCAGTACACGCCAAAATTTGATAGCATAACACAAACCTCTGAAAATTTTGGGGGGGGGCTTGAGCGAACTTTGGGGGGGGGAGCCTTAAGCCCCCCAAAGCCCCACCGTAAAAAAACCGCGCATGGTTGGAAGCCTGAGTTGACAAAGCAATAACAGCAAAGGCTAACACTGACTAATCCACAAAGTATTAGTAGCACGTAGGTGTATTGACGTTTCCGATTCTCCCTGAGATCTTCGTCAAGAACTGCAATCAAATGAAAACTTACATGTGAGTAGAAGGGATTAGCTATATGAGAGAGTACGTGGGAATAAGAGAGCCAAGTCTTTGGTTGAGACCTGTTTTTCGGGAATTAAGCTTTAACAATTAACTGTTGTTTTCATACAGCTTTCTCCATATAAAATCGTGAAACCTACTATGTGATTTTCGAGACCACCAGACGACAGTTTCCCCCTTGACAAACTAATGTCCACCTGGGACACAGATGTGCACAAAGTGTATTGGACAATTTTGTTTTTTCTCAGTACAACGCAAATATAGCATAACCACAACCTCTGACCAATTGGTTTTTGGGGGGGGCTCTTGAGCAGAACTTGGGGGCAGGGGAGCTTAAAGCCCCCAAAGCCCCACCGTAACAACGCGCATGGCTTGGAAGCTGAGTACAAAAGCAATAAACCGCAAAGGATAACACTTGAAATCCAACAATTGTATTAGTTAGCACGTAGGTTGGGGATATGTGACGTTTCGATCTCCCTGAGATCTTCGTCAGAACTGCATCAATGAAACTTACAGAGTAGAAGGGATTAGCTTATTGAGGAGAGTTAGTGGGAATAAGAGAGCCAAGTCTTTGTTGAGACCTGTTGTTTGGGAATTAAGCTTTAAAATTCAACTGTTGTTCATACAGCTTTCTTCCATCTCGTGTTTGGGAACTTGTTCTTTGACGATAATGCAACGGAGAATCTCTAGGGGGGTGATTGGGGGCATGAAAGTGAGAAGCGAACTCGAAAGCAGGGGGGGGGGAGTTGTTTCCTGATGCTATGTTTATTAGGTCGTGTGAATCGGGTATTCTGAACCGAATTGGCAGGTCTCACCGACCTTAAAGGCGCCTACAGAACATAACAAGTCAATTGGCGAGTGTTGCAACCAGCTTTGACCGGAAACAAGTTTGACATTGTTTTTTTTTTTTATTACGGGAATTCACAACTGATGGATTTATGCGGACCGATGGATCCTATGCCGGATTACGAGGAAAGCCGTTAGGCATTTGGTTTCAGTCCCTGTTGGAGTGCGGGTACCCTTTTACAAGCTTATTTCTTAAAGATATTAATTGAGCTTCCCAACCTCTCCCGTGCACTCAGTGTCTAAGCCAGGAAAGTAAATTGGATAATAACGGCTACAAGCCCCCAAACGCACTTCATTTTGTAACCCGTTTTAGGCCCCCAAATTACCCCCTTGCAAAATAGTGAATGCGATTGGAAGACCCTTAAAGAAATCAACCCATCCCTACCCGACATTTTTCCTCGCCCCGGTTCTGGCCAAGAAACAATCACCCAGCTTACACCGCGTTGCTTGCCTGTACAAAACACCCAGACCTACTCCCCAGGTAATATTCCCTGTGCGCAGACCCGTGTCAAAATTTCGTGAACACCATTTTAACATAACAATCCAATCCAGTTGAATTCCGAGAAACAATGTCTTGGCTTTCCTATCCCACTACTCTCTCAAATAAGATCTAGGTCCCTTTACTCTGTAAGATTCATTGCATCAGTTTCGACCGAAGATTTTCAGGGAGATCGAAAACGTTAATACACCTATGTGCTTTACTAATACTTGTTGGTTTGGATTTCAGTGTTATCTTTTGCTGTTATTACTTTACAAAAATACCATAAATAAATAAATAAATAATAAAATATAATAAATATAATAAATAACATGTCGAATGATATGAAATGACTGAATGAATGAATGAATGAATGAATGAATGAATGAATGATGAATGAATGAATTGAATGATGAATGAATGGATATGAATGGAATGAATATAAATTAAATAAATAAATAAATGGATGAAATGGAATGAATGAAGAATGAATGAAAATAAATAACTGAATAAATAAATAAATAAATAAATAAGTAAGTAATAAATAAATAAATAAATCAATCAATCAATAAATTCAATCATAATAATAAATAAATAAATAAATATATATATAAAATATATATATATATGGAAATAAATATTATACTTATATATATATATATATATATATATATATAATATATATCATATATAATATATAGAACTATGGATATAATCTGGATCCCACCTTATGGTCGAACGGTCGACATCGTCCCAAAAACACGACTTTAGGCCCGACAAGGTAATATTTCACATATTTGAATGTACTATCTGCCACATTCCAGACAGTAAAAAATTAAAGTAAAAAAATATGACCATGAACTGCAACAGAGCCAACAACCTATATATTAGGGTATCTTTAAATATGCTACGACGTACGTACAAGAATTAATAAAAATAAAACAAAAAATATTCTACCAAGTATTGCGGCAATACTTACGTGTTAAACTTAATGTAACATTTTTAGATGAACGCAAGATATAACCCCAAACCCAACCACAAAACCACACAAAACCATCTCTTTTGCAAAATCTATAACCCTAAACGTTGCGTTTATAACCCCTATAGAAAGACAACAATAAAAGAGGCCACACATGAAGGTATTGTATAGCATTAATTGTATTCAGAAATGTATGCAGAAGGGTTGAAATAGTGGACCAAATTATTACGGGCTGACAACGAAAATGTCGACCTATTGCTAAATTGTCGACCTAATGTACATTTTTCATAGCAAAAGATATCGACCAACGGTGGGTTAGTTAGTTACTGTAGTTAGGTTGAATGAGGTTTAAACAGGTCGACCAAAGGTGGGATCCAGGGCATTATATATATATATATATATATATATATATAATATATATATATATTATTATATATATATATATATATATATAATAATATATAATCGGTTTAAAAATGAACAACGAAACACTAAAGTCATAACTGTATTTGACATACGAAGGTACTAGGCAAAACATTCATTTGAGTTTGGATATGTTCGGCCCCCCCCTGGGACCTTCTTCAGCCAAGGGGGGAACGGTTTCCAAGCTCAAAATAAATTCCTTGCCTTCGTACGTCGAATGTCAATTATATATAGGCTAAAACACTTAGTGTTTTTTTTTAATTGTTCATTTTTATCGATTATTCTTTTCGGAGTACACGTGGATAACCCATATATATGTATGTCATGGATATATATATATATATATAAATATATATAATATAGAATATGGTGGTTCCACGTGTACTCCGAAAACAAAAATAGATCGATCTAAAAATCCTAAATATATTAATTGACATTCGAAGTTAACGAACAGCAAGAATTATATTGACCGCTTGGAAACACCGTTTTTCTTGGCTGGAAGACAGGTCCCAGGGGGACCGAACACATATCCAAAAACTCAAAATATAAATGTTTTGCCTAGTACCTTCGTATTATGTCAAATACATTATGGACTTAGTGTTCTCGTTAGTCATTTTGTTAAACCGATTATATATATATATATATATAGATATATATATATATATATATATATATATATATATATATATATATATATATTATATATATATCCCTTGAGGATCCCCACCTTTGGTCGACCGTTTTTTAAAACCTCATCTTAAACTAACTAAGTAAAACTAACCTAACACACCTTTGGTCGAGATCTTTTGCTACATAAAAATGTCCACATTAGGTGAACATTTACCAATAGGTCGACATTTTTCGTGTCAGCCTCTAATATTTGGGTCACTCATTCAAACCACCTTCTGCATACAATTCTGCACTACAATTAATTGCATATACAATACCTCATGGTGCCCTCTTTATTGTGTCTTTATTATAGGGGTTATAAACGCAACGTTTTAGGGTATAAGATTTGCAAAAGAGAGTGTGTTATATCTTGCGTCATGCTAAAAAATTACATTAAGTTAACCACCGTTAAGTATCTTGCCAATACCTTTATCTTTTGTTTAGTTTATATAAAATTCTTGTACGTACGTCGTGCATATTAAAGATATCCTTATAATTAGGTGTTGGCTCTGTTGAAGTTCATGGTCATATTTTTACTTTAATTTTTTTACTGTCTTGGGATGTGGCAGATTACATTAAAATATGTGAAATATATTTACCTGTCGGGCTAAAGTGCGTGTTTTGGGACGATTTGTCGGACCTTCGACCTACGGTGGGGATCCAGAGTTATATACTATATATATATATATATATATATATATTATATATAATATAAATATATTTATATATATATTATTTACATACATATATCTATTAATATATATATTTATTATTTATTTATTATATGATTGCTTTATTGGATTGATTGATTTATTTATTTATTTTAATTAATTAATTTATTTGTTTATTTATTATATTTATTATTTATTCATTCATTCATTCATTCAGTCATCATTTATTTATTTAGTATATTATTCATTCATTTTCATTCATTCAATTCATTCATTCAATTCATCATGTTCATTCATTAATCATGCATTCATTCATTCATCATTCCATTCATTCATTCATTCATTCATCATTATATTATTTATTTATTTATTTATTTACACTTTTATTTTATTTATTTATTATTTGGTAAAAGTAATAACCAGCAAAAAGATAACACCTGAAATCCAACAAGAGTATTTAGTCAGCACATAGCGTGGTATTACACGTTTCGATCTCCCGCTGAAATTCTTATCGTCGGAAACTGATCAATGAAACTCTCTACAGAGTAGAAGGGACTAGCTTATTGAGAGAGTAGTGGGATAGGAAAAGCCAAGACATTGTTCGGGAATTCAAATGATTGGATTTATGTTTTACAAAAGGTCACAAATTTCGACACCGGGGGGGTCTGCGACAGGAGCATATTACCTGGGGGAGGTCTGGGTTTTGGTACAGGCAAGCAAACCGGTGTTTGTAAGTCTGGGTGATTGTTTCTGGGCAGCAGAACAGGGGGGCGAGCAAACAACAAGGGGGGGTAGGGATGGGTTGTTCTTTAGGGTCCTTCCAATCGGCATCGTCACTATTTGCAATGGGGTCCGGTAGTGGGAGGGGCTCAAAAACGGGTTCACAAAAGGGAATGCGTTGGAGGCTGTTGCCGTTATATCATTTCTTTCAGGCTTTAACACTGAGTCACGGGAGACGATGGTGGGAGGAAGCCTCATTAATATCTTTTAGAAAATAAGCGTTGTAAGGGTAGCCGCACTCCAACAGGGACCTGCAACCAAATGCCTAACGGCTTTCTCGTCAATCGGCATAGGATCCATCAAGTCCGCAATTAAAATCCATTCAGTTGAATTCGTATCGGAAACAATGTCAAAACTTTTTTCCGGTCAAAGCTGGTTGCAAACAATCCCAATGTTGTTATTATGTTCTGAATAGGCCATTTTTATGTCGGTGAGACCCGCCCCCAATCGTGTTCAGGACAACCGGATATCAACAACCATATAAAACATAGCATCAGAAACCAAACTCCCCCCCCCCTGGCTTTCAGAGGTACCGCCCCCCTTCTCACTTCAATGCCCACACATCACCCCCTAGAGATCTCCGGTTGCATTATCGTCAACAGACCAAAGTATCCCAAAACACAGATGGAACGACCAAGCTTGTATGAACAAACAGGTTAATTTTAAAGGCTATAATTCCCAAACAAACCATTCGGTCTCAACAAAGGACTTGCTCCTCTTATCCCACTACTCTCTCAATAAGGCTAATCCCTATCTACTCTTGTGAAGTCATTGATGCCCAGTTCTGACGAAGGATCTCAGCGGGAGGGGGGATCGAAACGTCAGAACAACTACGTCGCTACTAATACTTGTTGGATTTTCAGGTGTTATCCCTTTTGCGTCTATTGGCTTTGTAACTCATGCTTCAACCAAAAGGGACGCACGGTTTTTTACCCGGTGGAGGCTTTGGGGCTTCCTTAAGCTTCCCCCCCCCCATAAGTTTCGCTTCAAGCCCCCCCCCAAAAAATTTTTCAGCGGTTGTGTTTATGCCTTATTTGCGTTGTACTGAGAAAAAACAAAATTGTCCCAATTACACTTGTGCAACATCTTGGTCCAGTGGAAATAGTTTGTCAAGGGAAAACTTGTCGTCTTGGTGTCTTCGAAATCACAGATTAGGGTTCACGACTTTTATATGGACGAAAGAGAAGAAAGCTGTCATGAAAAACAAGTTAATTGTAAAGCCTTTAACTTCCCAAAACAAAACCAGGTTCTCAACAAAGACTTGGCTCCTCTTATCCCACTACTCTCTCAAATAAGCTAATCCCTTCCTTTTCCTTATACTCTGTAAGTTCATTGATGCAGTTCTATGACGAAGGATACTCAGGGAGATCGAAAACCGTTCACATACACCTACGTCTGTACTAATACTGTAGTTGGATTTCAGTGTTATCCTTTTGCTGTGTTATTGCTTTGTTAACTCAGCTTCCAACCAGGCGCGGTTTGACGGTGGGGCTTTGGGGGCTTAATGATCCCCCCCCAAAGTTCGCTCAAGCCCCCCCAAAAATTTTCCAGCGGTTGTGTTCTATGCTATAATTGCGTTTGTTGTACTGAGGAGGGGAAAAAAAAACAAAATTGTCCAAATACACTTGTGCACATCTTGGTCCAGTGGAAATTAGTTGTCAAGGGAAACTTTGTCGTCTGTGTCTCGAAACTCACATCTAGATTAGGTTTCCACGATTTCATACAATGGACAGTTGCGGTCCACATAAGTAACATCCTATGATTAGTATGTTAAGTACTTGTAAACTCAAGTTACAAGGATTTTAACTTCATCTGTTGGAGTAGTTGCAAAACGAGTCATTTCGTCACGCATGCATCTCGTTCAAGGCTATACTAGCCCTTTTAAGTCAAAATTCTACCAGACCGAATCGGTTATTCCCATTAATGTGAACAGTCCAGTAGTGCCTCGTATCTCTCATCAGTAAACGTTGCCTACATTCTTCAAATAAAAAAAATATATCTGCCTGATATACGTACGTCATGGTCCAGGGGCCCCGGTGGTGTGACACTCAGGGGGAAAGGGAGGCCTATTCCCCCTTTAATTTGCAGGAAAAAAGAGAGATAAAAGAGCAGGAAAAAAGAAGGACGTTGAAAGAGAAGGAAACAGAAGGAGAGGGCGGGGTAGGCCGTATATATCTGATCCATATAGTTAATTCAGGGCTTCAGATAGAGGCCCGTATTCCGGTTTCTACCAGCCTTTAAGATACGATTTTATTAAATGCAACAAATGAAGGCAAAATTTTCTTAATTTTTTAAAGTTCGAGAACATTTCTGTGGACTCCACGCACGAATTTTTTGCGTAAAACTTTCCTTCGCGACTAGAGGGCGTCGCAGTAAAGTAATGTGGTCCAACAAGGGGACCTTCAGGGAGGTTTGTTGTATAACATACCATTAGACAAAAACAAGGCTTCTCTTCACCTAAACCCAAAATATTAAGAATGTTTTTGAACCTCAATATGATCGGGTCCAAAATCTATCCCAAAGAGACAACACCATTTTTGCATCCCTAAGCAAAACCTTTTCCAAGTAACCAAAATTTCTCAAACAAAGTGGAGGGGGAACCCTCCACCTTAGCCCTCTCCCCTAGAAACAGCCCTCTTTTTTACCCAAACCATAAAGTTAGGACAATTCACGAAGTTAAGTTTTCTGAACATTTGCCAGCCATTATAATCAGTCAGAACACTGGTCCCGAAGACAGCCCGCACCATTTTGCCATCGTTAGCAAACCTTTAAAGTAACCAAAATTGCTCCACACAAGGAGAGGGGAAAACCACCCCTCCCTTAAGACCTCCTCTCCTAAGAATAGGTCCCTCTTTCCCCCAACCAAAAAATTTAGAATTCAACAAACGTTATGAACATTTTTCCAGCCATATATATCAGTCAAAAAAAGTAACCACTCTTTAAAAATTAACATGGCTTCGAAGATTTTATAATGCAGATGGATGTATTGTCTTTGTTATCTACAATGTTTTAATTACTATATTTAAGAATCAGAGATTGAGTTTGTTTTTGAAGGAAGGGATAATTTAATCTCTCAAGTAAAATTGTGAATTCAAGTCTCTAATCCCTTTTTATAATGGACGTAGTGAATGCACCCTTTATTCGTTTTTAAAACGGGTACTCCCAAAGTGATTCGTAATTACAACAAAAAGGTCTGGATTTATTTCTTTTGGCAGTTTTCTTACGTTGATAATTCTAAAAGGTGACCAATAAAAACCTTTCATCTTGCTGTGACCTGGTCATGTCAAATGGTGTAAGTTATGTGAGTGATATATATTGACAATGCGGGTCAGTTTTCTCTAACACCCTGAATTCATTTCATTGAAACCTTTAATGTAAAAAACAAATTTTTTAAGATTATTTGGAATTTGCCAGGCAATTAAAAGACTATTACGGACAAACGTGAACTTAACAAAGTTCATCCGACCACAAATCGGCCTCTAATCTTATGGACTTTTTATTTAAAAGTCAGAAGGGTTCGCAGCGACTTTTACTCAATCACTTAATACGACTAAAGGGGCTATCCCAAATTCTAAGTCAAAATGGTGCTTCTTGACTTACAAGTTTCTTCAATGAACTGGCAGAATATTTATAATTTACAATTTTCCATTGACAGTTGGACAGTCAGTACAAATGGTTCCAATTTACCGCATTTAACACCCGATTGTGGCACACAAAATTCTTTTCCTTTATAAGATTACTATTTCTAACTCTGACCTTGTTCTTTTGTTTCACTGAGAGAGAGACCATTTTGCCATCTTTTCTGCTAATTGTTGTCAAAAGGCTGCCCCTTTGGGATCGCCTTCTTTTCTACTAATTTTATCAATCTGAGGTTTGAAGGGGAATTTCCGTCTTAATGCGCGTGTATTAAAGCTTTTTTGTATTAAACCAAATAACATGGGGTATAATAAACGAGTTATTAACAAACTTTTTTAATTTGGGTTTAGGATATTTTATATATAGGCGGGGGTAAACAGAATACAGGAAGTACCCTCATGTCAATTTCTATCTTTTTGAAATCAATGACAAATATATTTCAGCAGAACATAATAACGCAAGTGGATCACGACAAGCTTTGAACTTTTTCATAATACCTGGGGTGGTAACGTTACTTAATGAATTGCAACACTAGAATTTGAATAAGTGATCATCTTAGTTGATATAAAATCCTTTTGGGAGCATCATAATTATATTCTAACATTTAATGCTTTTTTCTTTTCTTTTTTCGTATATTTTGGTTTGGGGCTTTTTACTTTACTTTGCATTGTATCTTACTTTTAAAATGCCAAAGTATTTTTCACTAATTGATTGCGTCTATTGTTTCAAAGTGGTCTAATTCGGGGGAGCACCCCTTAGCCCTCTAGACACTATTCATGTTTAAACGGGCGCAAATAAAAGAGGGGAAAAAAAAAAAGTAACCCTAACATTTTTTTGACCCCACACATTTGCATGTTAAGCAACCCCTAACATTAGCACAAAAAAATTTCTCAAAGGGAGGGGAAAAACACCTTTCCCCTTAGACCTCCTCCCCTAAGTAAGGCCCTTCTTTTCTCCCCCAACCAAAAAAATTAGAATTCACAAAGTTATGAACATTTTCCAGTCATATAGTCAAAAAAATTACCCAAAGAACGCACCATATTTCATCTTAGCAACCGTTAAATTAGCAAAAATTTCTCAGAGGAAGGGGGAACTCCCTCTCCCCTTAGAGTCTCCAAGACCCTCCCCCCACCGTACGGCGATAACTCAACCCATGTTCCCCTATCTCAAAATAACCCTTGCGCACGTGCCCTGGTTATTTGGTACTGTTTTTGATTATCATTGGATTTCAGCGTGCGCGTGACCGATTTACATATACTGAGGAGAACATCAATTTTATGATTCTTCCGTTTCAAGTCCCCCCTAAAGCCCCCCCAAAAGTTCTCGACTCATAGAACCGCGCCTGCTGCCAACACACGGTATACGTTCACATGTAGATATCATGTCTATATAGATATATATATATATGATATATATATATATATATATACTATATATATCTTTATATATAGATATATATATATACCCTCATATAAATATATATATATATATTATAGGGTCTCGAATTACTGCGGAGCACCTAGGAGTAGTATGTAGGTCGATAAAAGAGCTTGTAAAAAGTGCTTAAAGTGTTTGCGGAAAAAATTCCCACGGACGTTTCGAGTATAGACTCTTCAATCCAGGTGGCAAAGAAGAAATGCAACTGAATAACAAAGACGTAGCAAATAGAGAGA
The DNA here is from genome assembly GCA_029531755.1 of Holothuria leucospilota. Taxonomy (NCBI): domain Eukaryota; kingdom Metazoa; phylum Echinodermata; class Holothuroidea; order Aspidochirotida; family Holothuriidae; genus Holothuria; species Holothuria leucospilota. The sequence continues at coordinate 4,975 of JAIZAY010001238.1, read as the reverse complement.
GAAAACACATTGGAAGAAAAGGCACGAACAAAACCGGCTCGCACAGAAACGAACACGGTGTAAAAAAGCGAAAAGGAAGGCTGAAAAAACTGGTAAAAGTAATGGAAAAGGGGAACAGGTTAAAAAAGGTCCATTCTAATGTTAAGACCGGTGTGGGGAGAGGGTCCCGAGTTTCATGATAAGCCGGTTTTTTTTTTTTAGGCGTAGGTCTGGACGGAAATCACGGTCAGAAACCCTCTGCACATATTAAGGCCTGCAAGCTAACGGCCAAGTCTTTAATTTGAGTCACGGGTGATGGGGGGGTTGTTTGAAATGAGTGGCGACCCGCGATCAACCTTGAAGGTTTGTTTTGATGGGACCTGAGGTGTTCAGTGATTCTGTTAGCCAGGCGGCGTTTGGTTTATCCCAAATTACAGTGTCAATTTGCAACGTCCACAAACATGAATAATGTAAACCCAAGTTTGTGGAAAGTGCAGGTTTTTTGAAGTGTTGGTCTCCACCACTAAAATCTGTTGCCTTTAGAACCCCAAAAATATTGATAAGTGTGTTCTTGGCCAACCAACTCGGCATGTGTTGAACACTACTACCCGACCACAGGGGAAATGTACCTGTTGTGTTTGTCAGTTGGTTTGTTGGGGATGGGAAGCCCGAAAACCTAAGTGCTTGGAAAAAAAAAATATGTTACTGTTCAACTCTGAAGGCCGTTAATGGGGGGTTCAGGGGAAAAGGTCACACGGGCGTTTTGAAAGGGTCTTTTCGAAGAGTCTCTATATTCCTGGTAAATGCAAACGAGGATGAATGGGGCGGCTGTATACGGATCGGGTGAATGGGCATAAATTACCAAAGGGGGAAAATTCTGTTAGATTAGTAGGACGTGTTAGACTTCCATTACTCAAAAAGGCCTTCACGCTCTGGTTCGATTCCTTGGATTCTATGTAGAGCACCGGTAAGGACTTTCGGTGGGGGATACGACGCTTCTCAAAGAAATGATAGATATATTTTTTGAAGCCGGCCATTGAAAAAATTCAGAATTCTTCTGAGCAAATCCTTCTGGCCCTTAAAAGGTTTGTGCGTACGGGATGGATTTGGTTACAGGATTTGGGCTATAGGGTTTGGATGGTTTACAAAAGGTAGTTTATGGGAAATCGGTGGGTGTTTTTAAAATGTAGGTTTGACTGGATTTTTACCGGTCGCAAATGGGACAAATTCCCCCCGATGCTGGAGCTTTCCCTCTTCTTCATGAAACGCTCCAGTGTTTAGCTAAAGGCCTGAACATTCGTTCCCTTTGAACCCCTCCCTGATGAGTTCAGTTCCATCCATCGCAGAGATGTTTTCTTCTATTTCTGCAGGAAAACTTTCGCCTCTCGACACCATTTTGGCATCACAGGATCAAGCCAAGACAATACCGAGTCCTATTTGAAGATTTTTGAAACACTTTAGGCTACACCAGTTCTTCCTGGAATACACAAATCTGGAGGGGGAAGAAAACAAACATACTAGACTCCCGTTATTGAATCCATCAATAAAGGAGTTTGATCGTCTTATAACCCCCCCCCCCAAGAGAACTACCCATTAAGCAATCTTTCTACAGAAGACAAAAACCGAGAGGCTCTCTTCGTCCCTCAAAGAAACAACGAAAAACCTCCATCAATTCAAAACCAGTTGATAAGGGTGGAGCCGTGGTGGTTTGGCACAGAAGGATTTCGGTACGTAGGAGTGAGGCCGATAAGCACTATTATCGGGACCAAAAACTGCATACACTTGAACTTCCCTCGGACCCCCACTTCCGATCAGCCAAGCATTGGTTAGAAAAGTAACTTTAAACCAAAACCCTTATTAGAAAACAATCAACTTCCTAAAATCAAGCAAACGTCACCTACTTCCACCCTTGGACCCACAAATCCTCCCAAATTTCTATCTGCTTCCCAAAATTCCACAAGGCTAACAACCCTTGGTAGACCCATCGTTTTCTTCCCCCAGTTGCCACCACGTTCTTATTTCTGCAGTTTTTGGAACTCTGTTCTCTTTCCCGTTTGGTATCAGCCCGTTACCGTCTTTTGTTCAAGGGACACTCCTCATTTCTTTCGAGGACTTATTCAAGGCTTTGAGCCGTTTCCCGAAAATTGCGCGCTGTGAAGTCCTGCTATTCACCATGGGACGTATATAGTCTCTTACACAATCCATCCTCCCACCCTGCTGCCTTGTCGGCTTATTCCGGCCATACATGGACCAACGGACCCAAGACCCCCAAATTCCTTACAACAACTTACTTTCCTTCGCTTGACGAACTTGTTCTCACCCAAAACGTGTTTCCAGTTTAATGGACGCTTTTTCCGTCAGGTTAAAGGGAGTAGCCAAATGGAAAACCCAAAATGGATCCTTCTAGTTGCTTGCCCTAACCGATGGGTCACTTGAAGAACAACTTTTTTCGCCAGGTACACCGGTTATCACCCTTTCCTTTTACAAAAAGGTATATTGACGATATTGTGGGGGGGGAAGGTCGGCAAACAGGGACCCGTCCAACGATCTGGAATCTTTCATGTCAATTTTGTGTAGGATCTTTCTGTCCATTTTTGAAATTCACACCATTGTTATTTCATTGCACACTTCAGTGGTTTTCCCGCTGACCTTCAATTGTCAATTTTGCGACCGTTATTCATTTTAAAACTCAAGTCAAACCTACATTTTAAACACCCAAACCGGGATTCCCATAACTACCTTCTTTACCATCCAACCATCCAAAATCCTTGTTACCAAATCCATCCAGGTATACTCACCAAACTTTTAGGGCCAGAAGGATTTGCTCAGAAGATTTGGATTTTTTCAGCCGCTTCAAAAGTTTGAAGTTATACTATTCATTCTTTGAGAAAGCGTCCAGTTATCCACACCAAAGTCCTTGACCGGTGCTGCTAACATAGAACCCTCCAAGGAATCGACAGAGCGGAAGGCTTCTGAGGCGTAAGAAGTCTAACACGTCTCACTTAATCTACGGATTCCTCTTGCGTAATTTCCCATCCACCCATCGGTTAACGCCCCAACATTCGTGCCATTTACAGGAATTACTAGAGACTCTTTCGAAAAGACCCTTCAACCCCGTGACATTTTCCTCTGAACACCCCCATTTACGGCCTTCAGAGTTGAAAAGAACATTTTTCCAAGCACTTAGTTCGGGCTTCCCACCCACAACAACCAACTGGTACAAACAACCAGGGTACATTTTCCCTGTGGTTCGTAAGTAGGTGCAAACACCACATGTCCCAGTGGTTGCAACACGAACACACTTATCAATATTTTGGGTTTCTTAAACGGCAACAGATTTAGTGTGGAAACCAACAACTTCACCTAGCACTTCCAACAAAACCTTGGTTTTACATTTTTAGTTTGTGGACGTTGCAATTGGACCTCGTATGTGGGAGATAAAAGAAAACCACCAAACGCCGCCTGGCTGACCGAATCACTGAACACCCTCAGGTCCATCAAACAAAACCTTCAAGGTTATCCGGTCGCCACTCACTTTTCTAACCCCCCAATTCACCGTGCTCAATTTAAAGGACTTGGCCGGCGTTACTGCAGCCATTAATGTGCACGAGGGTTTGATCCGTGATCGTCAGGACCGCCGAAAAACCGGCTTATCATTGAACACTCGGGACGACCCTCTCCCCCACACGGTTCCTTAAACATTAGAATGGACCTTTTTTAAACCTGTTCCCCTTTTTCATTACTTGTTGTCTTACCAGTTTTTTTTCAGCCTTCTTTCGCTTATTTGTACACCGTGTTCGTTTTCTCGTTGACGGACCGGGTGATTGTTCGTGCCTTTTCTTCAATGTGTTTCTCTCTCTATTTCTACTTCTTTTGTATTCACGTTGTCCATTTCTTCTTGGTTTTTACCACCTGATGGAAGAGTCTATACTCGAAACGTCGTGGCTGGAATTTTCCCCGCACAAACTTTAATGTCATCTTTTTTACAGCCTTTATCGGGAACCTATATAATATATATATATATATATATATATACCATATATATATATGATATATACATATCATATAGAGATATTATTTTTATTTATATATATACTATATATATATATATATAGATATATTTCTCTAATTCGGCACTTAGGGGAGAAAGTTGTTGTTGAAAAGTTCGACATTAAGGGTGGAAAAAAAAATTTTCGGGTGAAAATATAGGTTTCGCCCTTAACCGTTTTCCACACACTTTTTCTATAGGGAACTACGTATTAAACTTCAAGGGCGCTCTCTTAGATTTACAAACTAGATGCCATTACTTCAAAGTGTCCAAATTCTACGGACACCTAGTCTGTTAACACGAAAACGGATGGGCTGGCCATTGTGAAATAACGTTAATTATATGTTTAGACGCTTCAGGGCGAATTTATTCTTACTGTATTGTAATTATCTTTCTTTTCGCCTATGTACAAGCACGACATTAAGGCAAGTGCGCAGCTCCTTCTAAAACTATTCATCGGATTTTCTACAGTTGCACTTCTTTCGTGGGGATGTGTGTCAGTCGAATTTTCCTGTAAAATGGCAAATGTTTGGCGTTCGGACATTTAGTATACAAGGCGAACCAGGTCCACCATAGCAACACCAGCATCATTTCAATATTCGTCATGTGCAGTGGGCCCCATTCAAAATGAGATTACTACAACCATACCAAAATTCATATTTCGGGAACCAAGCGCTTCACGCGAACGAAAAACTGAGCTATCTAAATTTGTCTGGAGGATTCAAAGAGAACAAAGTAAGATTTACTCCATGCAATGGGGCAATCTGAAACACGCGTTCAGCACCAAGGGGGGGGGAAAAAGACAGTCTGGCAGTCGAGTGCAATTTTATTGCCAGGAGGAAACGAAAAAAACGTAGCAATCATCACTGCTCACGCACACGTTAAAAGAAAAGACCTTCTTACAGAACAAACGAAGCGAACTGGTGTCATTAAATGTATGGCAAAGAT
>JAIZAY010001675.1:0-13712 GCA_029531755.1 Holothuria leucospilota | reverse complement strand
AAATGAATAGTTTAAAGATTCTGACGTAATGAAACACATGTAAGTACTAAAATATTTTTTCAGTATTAAGTTATCAAATGTTAGTTTGTAAAGGTGATCAGTATATCCCTTTCAAGTAAAGTAGGTAACCACTGTCACGTTTTTTATCAATGCTTAGGGTCGTTATTCCTCCCCTCCCGGAAACCTATTCAATTAACGTTATTTAAAATGGTAAAAGTCGTTCATAGAAATTAACTTTGATAAATAATCGAACACTGAAAACGAAACAGTTAAAAAATCCTTTCACAGTTTCTATTTTTTTTAAAGAAAAGAATGGTAAAGATTTCACACAATGCAATGGAACATAACAGTTTGGTTGCATAGGACCTCTTTAAAACATGTTAATTAAACATAATATCACATCCAATAGTTGTAAGGTAAAATACGGAAATATAATACTACAACATGTGATAAAATTATCACACACTTGGTCCTTAAAACATGAGAGAGATATAGTCTTTAGCGAGAGGCAGTAAAGATTTCACGCAAACCACTATATTACAGAAGTCTCTCTCACGCCCCTCTTTATCCTATTTATTAAAAATTACGAACTATCCTAGGGACCTGGCACAGAGATCATAACTTAATCTTGAATATTAGAAGTATATAATTTACATGTAGGTTTGGTCCCAATAATCAGATTTCCATGTCATGCATTTTAAGGCTGGAAATTGAACTACATAACCTACATCGTTTTCAAAACGGCTATTTTAAATATCCAACATGACACATGATTGGGCTTTGGGGTGAGGTTTAATCTATTAATTTGGGTCCTTCAAACCATAGGTTAAGACTCCAAAATCAAATTTTTAGGAAAATATAAGAGGCAGAGATATGGAGGAAATCTGGTGCACCGCAGCCACTTTAAAAAAATCCGAAATGGCGGCCAATAAGAAGCTTGCGCAAATGGCCGGATTGATTTCCTGGCTCAGTACTGCGTGATGTTCCCAAAAATACATAAATTGCCCAATAAACCAAACCTGCTGACAGAGCCCTAATTTTGAACACACAAATCCGGGTATTGTCTTAAAGATTGAACAGGAGGTGAAGAAAAAAGTCTGAAATTTTGTGAGTTTGTTTTCAGTGCTTTGCATACTCGCTTGATGTCGCTACCCAAGGGAAGGGGCAGTATAAAATGGTAGACATATATATATATATCTGTACTATCCAAAGTTCGGTTTATACCGAACCCACCTATTGTCACACCTACCTATATTCCAACAGCTACCACCCCCTTCATGGTAAAAAATCTGTCGTTTTCAGTAAGTTTCTGCGCTACAAACGTATCTGTTCTGAACCACAACACTTTCATGATCAGACTGTCACTTTGTTTAATCAGTTTTTGAATTGTAACTCCCCCCCCCCCCCCGTATATTTTTATCAAGAAAACTTTAGAGAAAGTTTCCTCCAACCGTAGGGATCGTCTTCTCAGCCACAATCCCACCAAAATTCAGAGCGTATTCCTTTTTGAACTAGCTCATAACGCTCAGCTTGATCCTTTTTTAAAACTAATTAGGAAGGAATGGCCTATTTTGAGTTTAGACAAGGATATCAACGAAATTTTTGTCGACCCCCTGTTACTGCCAGAAGACAACCCCCAATCTGCACCAACTCCTCGTCGTAAGTATATTGAAAACCAGCACCCCGTCCCCAGGGAAACATAAAGTGCGACAAGACACGGTGTAGGGTCTGTGATCATATGATTTCTGAGTCCATCATTCCCATAAGCCCCTCTAGTTACATCCTCAGACCAGGTCGCCCAATTTTTTCCCACGAGGTTATGGGCAAATTTGACTTTCAAATTTTTTTTTTAAATATGTTTCAAAATCATGCTTAGGGTTATTTGTAGGGTTAGGGTTAAGTGTACTGGGGTTATTAGGCCTGTTGTTTCATAATCCGGTGTCAGAATTACAAGAAAAGTGTTGAAAAGCTGTCATTTTGGAATTATGGGTGTGGCCAATTTCCAAGAAACTGATTGGTCCATTGGCAAGATTTGCCCAAAACCTCGTGGGAAAAAAATGCGCGGCCAGGCCTCTTCAACCGCAATACCTCCCATGTTATTCATCTAATCCTGTGCACCCGTTGCCAGGGTACACAATACGTAGGTCAATCTCCCATCTCCTTTCGCACACGGTTCATTATCCACAAAAACAGTATTCGGTTCAATAAAGCGGGTCTTCCAGTAACCGAGCATTTCAATCTCCTGACCACAATCTAAACTGCCTTAAGTTTACAATCATCCATGGCCACAAGACGCAGCACAGCAAAAGAGGTCTAACTGCAATGCAAATAATCTTGAAGACTGATTCACATCGACACGGGTTAAATAGAGATTTAGGTTTTCTTTCTAACTTTAAAGGTTGTGTGACATGAAAATAACATAGTTGGATATTTGATGTAAAACGAATTAAAAATCCAGAAAATAGCCGCAGTTTTCATTAAAATCCATCAAATATTGACCATTTTACAGGGAAATTTCTATTTCACACCTGTATCATGAATAAACATGAGCTAAATATGCAAATATGTGACATCGAAAGGGGGACATACCATACATGGCACATGTTAGCCTTTGTTTTTTAATCTTATAATTTCAAGGACACAGGTAGCATTGTTATTTCCTGAGGGGTTTATTCAAAAATATAAAAGTTTTTCCTTGAAAAATGTTGATATCACTCATCAAACTGTAATCTATATGATCAGTAATTAAGAGATATTTTATACAGGGTTAAGAAAAGAAATCATAACACTGTGCAACACTCCATATCATTATTTTGCATACGCACTTTGTTTCTTCAGAAACCATCAACCTTTGAAGACGTATATTTTGAGAACGGTAAAAGATATTGAAATAATTCTAACAGATCTTTGGTTGGAGGACTTAATTTTTTAAGTGACAAGCGAAACAGCTCTTTTTGGTGGCATGTCACACGAAGTTTAAATTTTACAAGAAGTAGATAACAGTCCCTTTGCTCTCACACCTGAAGAAGGACCAGGGGTCCGAAAATTCGTGTAATTTGTGTGTTACAGTATACTATGTTGGAACCAAAGACATTACCAGTGTTTGTTGTTTGTTTATTTGTATGTTTCCAACATGTGGAACTTCCACTCATGCACATATATATATGCATATATATATATATATATATATATGTATATGTATATGTATATGTATATGTATATGTATATGTATATGTATATGTATATGTATATGTATATGTATATGTATATGTATATGTATATGTATATGTAGGTAGAGTGACGTAGCGACTTTACATGAATGAGTCAATCCACGCTATATTAAGGAGTCGCACAGAGACCTTAGGCCATTTTTTCCTCTAACATATACTGAAAGAGGATATTTATTTGTGAATGGAAAATTTAGACTCAAGCAGGATTCGAACCAGCGACCTCCCGCATACGAGGCGGATGCTCTGACCACTGAGCCATTGAGGCCTATGTGGTAGAACGCGGTCAACTGAGCTTAAATACTGTTGGGTTAAGTTTTCCATTTTTACGTCATAGGAACGCGTCCCATGTAGTATTGAGTAGGCAGAGTGACAATGGAAAACTTTTCCATCGAAAAGTTTTCCAAATGAAAAGTTTTCCATTGTAGAGTGACAACGGAAAACTTAATATATATCCTCTTTCAGTATAAGGCAAGTGCCTATGTTAGAGGAAAAAATGGTCTGAGCTCTCTGTGCGACTCCTTAATATAGCGTGGGTTGACTCATTCATATAAAGTCGCTACGTCACTCTACCTACTCAATACTACATGGGACGCGAAAATTTCGAACACGCCTGTGTTCTTCATAAGCGTATAACGACGATTGGTCACTGTGAAAAGGCTGAAAAGAAAAGTGATTACACCTTCCACAACCCCCGATTAACCTGTCTGCCCAGCTTTTGCTTGACCTTTCATTGTCAGCCTTTCCACAGTAGTCAATCGTCGTTATGTGCTGTAGAAGAACACAGACGTGTTTGAAAATTTCGTATCGTAGTATATTGCATGTATTTGCAATCAAATCCTCTGAGTATGAGTAAAAAGTAATAAGTACGAGTACGTGTGCAAATAAAAAATCCTTGCGAGTACAGATGAATATACTCTAGTGTTACAAGTCTGTTCACGGCAAGACGATGTTGTTTTTACTAAAATATCTGCGATGCTGGGAATTTATTTCGGTGTCGGGTGGTACGACAATTTGGGTTGAACTGAACGAGGGGTTTCTAGATCGTATACAAGACTGGTTAATATGATAATGTACGTTCCCGTGTGTTTCTAACATCTTATCTAGACTTTTGTTAAAATATGTATACCTCTCGTAATGGGCTATACAAAGATCTCTGGGAGGTTTAGACGTCGCAGTAAATTTTAGGCGGCATCCTTTACAACGGGAAATGTTGCCCTTAATTTTTTTTTACCACGAATGGTTCATTATCCGATGAATCGCCTTTTCTCTTTCTTGATGTAGTTGGTAGGCCTATGTTGCTCTCGACTTTGTTTTCTTGTGCCGATATACTTGTGCATAATGAACATAGGAAGGATGACGTTGAAAATGAAGTCCTGCGTGGTTTTTTCACGCAGGCTTCATGAAACCATTTCATTGGTTCACATAAATCACATGCTACCTGAAATGAAAAGAGAAGGAAAATTACATATAAAGATTGTTTGGTCGATCTTCTCAAGGGGCTACGATGCCATTGGTCGTCTAGTACAAGGAATTGCGGTCCCAATTTGTTAAACTTCTTATCTGTTGGAAAAGCTTCAGAAATATGGTCCTTAGGCCTTGCTGGAAATGAAGTTGTGATTTGCCTTTTTTGTAAATGGTGGCACTGACAGTTTAGAACAAAAAGCCATTATCGTGTGCCAACAGGCGTGGATAGGGAGGTTTACCTACTCAAAACCTATATGTGGGCAGGATAAAATAGCACATATGGAACAGATAAGATTTTCATATCTTTCCCATGCCAGCACCATATATAGTATTTATTCCTAGCCAGGTAAAGATTTTGAAATTTTAAGCCAAATACGAGACAGAACTTGATATACGCTTTAAGTCGGTTGTGTAAATTTTATCTGGCCCGTGGTATGAGTCAGTATAAATTTTTCCTGGCCCAGATATGCTAAAGATTGATCTCTGTGCCTGGTCCATACCTGCTCCAGATATGTAGTTTATTAAGGTCCAGTGAAAGAAGATATGGTAGATGTCGGTCAGGTATCAGCCAGAACTTTACATATGACATGTATAGTCATGAAACGGTTGTCTTGCGTCGAGATTATGTGTTAGATAGGTTTGTTTTGGACCAGTATGGATCAAGATTGAATTCTATGATGTCCAAATTGATAACAACATGGATTTGTAGCTAGTCAGATACGAAAGTGGGCAGATCTAAGCCAGCATTTAAAGTCCCATTACGACTTTGTATACGAATTTGGATAAGAGAAATGAGTGGTGCTTAAGGTTACTTAAACCCAAACATAACCAAAGAAATGGTTTGTTGCAGAAAAAAAGACATTTACGGAAGTGAAAGGTTGTTTTTAACAAATCGTGACTGTAAATGTAACGGCTGTTTCAATATGCACAAGGTTCATCACGGTGGGAAGTTCTAGATCATTATGAATATTCATTACTCAGCTGCTTCGAGATCACATCATGTCGACGACTGTCTAGCACGCGAGACAGCACGATGCAGCCAGTGTACATCTACTGCATACGCACTCGCTTACCGTATTTTCATTGTGCACTAATCAACGACGAATACTAGACTACGATGTGCTTGATGCACGAAGAATGTAGCTATGGGGCCGTAACACACAAGCAGTCAACTTGCGTGACATTGGCGGCCGGTAGGGGGCGTGCATGTCCGTATAACCTGCCTGTATTTTGCCTCGCTGTGCCAGGCAACGTTATCTCGCTTAGGATTTCAGGTGAGGGTTTCCTCCTTTTTTTATGTTAGTTGTGCAACAATTTTGTTGGCGTGGGTAATTATTTCTAACTACAATTCAATTCTAACCCTACACTAACCCGAGTATAGTCCTAGGCTGTTTGTGTAGTCCATCCGTCGAACATACAAGCAAATACTCGGCACTGTTTACGTGCGTACATTTCACTACAGTTGAGCATGTAGGCAAGGCACATATAGTTGTTTATTCATGAATAATCATAAACAAACAGACTGTCATTGGTTCATACTCCTGACTGTTAGGCTCATTACGAGGAGAGAACTCGAATTTCAGTTGGCAATCCGAATTCAACACCTGCGTTCCGGACAAAGATTACACCCGAAAGAAGCTAAGACTGGTCTTCTATGTATGTTAGTACCTCTTAAACTGTTACCAACTTCATATATCTGGCTCTCGTGCTATGACGATTTTTGGCGGTTTAAGTATTTCTTTATACAAAGTCGTACTGGGACTTAAATATAAACCATACAATGGGCACATCAAATGTTGTTTGGTGCAAGTTTTGCGTGGGCCGGATATCGTCCAGATTTGGGACACATATGGACTTAATATGACTAGCTCCCAATTACATGTGACCAATATCAATACCCAAAGTCACAGCGTAGAATCGTACACGCATTTTACATTGAATCGACAGTAAATCATATACCGGTACAGTACATGACGTTTTTTGAAGTCTCTACATTGCATGCAGTTCGAATCCAAACGTTTTTGGTAATAATTTGGTATCTCAATCGCCTTACATCGTATAAAACTTCTCTGTATTACACAAATTTGTTAATACGGTCCAGTTTATATTGCCGTGCCACACCCTACCTCGTGTGGCATTATGTATACACCCATAGATATACAGACTAGCACCAGTACTTCGCGATTCACCAGTTTTGCGCATTTTAGCCACCCACTTATTCGTCAACTGAATAATACTGAACTCTGCCCAAACCACGTAGAAAGGGTATACCTGGACTATTTTAAAAGATCTTAATTTTCTCATTTATTTTTTTGTGCTTGTTCCTCATAGTCCCCATCTGTCCTTTCATGCAATTGCATTGACTCAAATGCATAATGTGGTTACTCTTTGTAATTGTGAACAGAACAACTCCGTAAATATAATTATTTTACATTACTACATCACAATGCGAGCATATGGGATCAGCAGCTCGATATACATTTTAGTTGAAACTTTTTGAATCAAGATAAGTTCTAAATGTTGACATCACCTACGTGTTCAGATCACTTGCATGTCATGGGCCATGTTTCATAAAGAGGTCGCTTGTTTGATCTATCGTGTGGTACTACTTTTGAAATATAAGTTAAGATCGAACGTAACTCTTTATTAAAAAGTGTTCTGGTAAACAGACAAATTTTTTGGAAAAGCCTATTCTTTTAGCAACTGATATGTACTTCAGTGCTACGTACTGGTGCAGCTAATGGTGGTATTAAGGAAGGTCTTAATGTTTGTAAATGTAACTGTTACATGCTTACCGAAATTAAAAGGAAAAAAAGAATAAAAAATGATCTTGTTACATTCTCTCCGGTATAATACCTCACTATCTCAATCTATGTGAACCACCATAAGTCCTAGATGGTATATCTCATTTTCATCCCACTGAAATACCTGTCGTTTTACCTCGGTATACGCAAGAAAAAATAGCTCTTGGTCCGTAACTTGGACCAGCCACATATATACCTAATAGTAACCGTCAGCATCTCCATTGTAAAGATATCGTGTAAGCAACAACACATGATATGACGTGATCAGTTTACTTCTCATGAAATAGGTTTCTCATTTCTCTTAATCAGTAAAAGCATTTTCACCAGCGTAAGGAAATGACCCCACTCATACTGCTTAGACTTCATTTAATTTGAACTGTAGAGAAAGTAAAATCATCTGTCAATGCCTCCAGAATAACACTTCATAAAAGCATGCAAAAAGCCCCACCAAAATGCAAACATTCACAAAGTTAAATTTCATTTTGCCTACACATTTCCTCCCCAAAGTCCACCCGACACTGAACGCAGTCGCTGTTAATGCTCAATGAAAGTCCTTACCCAGCATGCCATTTCACCCGTCTTGCCTGTAGGGGGTGACTCAGAGCCGCAACATCTACAGAGAGGTTCCACAGGATCTGCCGTACAAAATTGAACCAGCGTAAGATATTAAAAGCGTACGATGGGGCTTTTAATCGAGACTTTGTGGCGTAGGTGGTCACATGGTCACTCTTAACCGTTTAATGGGAGAAAGCAATTGCCACAAGTTTATTTTCAAAAAAAAAAACCCCTGTTCACATTTAAACATAATCTATACTTAATAATTCTAAAGATGATGCAAGGTGCTAGCCCTCCCGCCCTCGGCAAATTTACACATTCATGTATTTACATGCCAGGTATTTGTACAACTTCCAAATCCTTTGTACAAGTTCCTAATTGTGCATATAATGCATAATTTAAGAAACATTTCAAAGTCGGGGGAGGAAAACCATCTCAAAAAAAAAAAAAAAAAAAAAAAATCGGAAAGTATATTACGGGTGAAAAGGTAGGTACGTCTATTCCTTATAGACTAATATTCAGATCACAATATCAATTTTCCCATAACTGTCCATGCAACCCCACCCTATCTCCTAAAACAATACATGTAGTTTTAAGGTAAAAAAAAACAAAATTCGGTAAAAACGAGGTGTAGAAGAAGGAAAATTTTACGATTTGCCGCTTGGTATATGAAATGAGGGATATGTCCATTTTAGATTCAAGAGCGCCCACACCTCAAAATAGGGGGCACGGGAGGGGCGTGACCGTAACTGATTCAAGCGTGAATCATGTAACCTACGCAGTATGGGACATGCTCGCTTAGGGTTCCTGGAAAGCTTCCACCACTTTCGACTTATGATTTTATTGAATAAGCTAGTTTACGCTATGGAATATAACACGTGCATTTGGTTTTTTAAGGTCTTGGAAAAAGTGGAGGGACAAATAATATGATATCATCCACTTTCAGAAGTGGAACACACATGTCCCACATCGACCAACTTTTGAAGTCATGCGCACATGTGTCAAACGGAAATACTTTTTGTCTTGATGTGATTCAGTTTTTAATTAGTCTCTGGGCCTGTTTCAAGGAGTGACAGTTAGACTTTCCAAGCGTGAAACGACACTTTTATTTAAGTCTTATGCCTTTTCTTTGAGTAGCCTGTGTAAGTAATACAATTTTCATGTCTGTGCCACGACCTACAACAATGCAGAGCTAAGTGAACTTTGAACAGGAAAAATACCAAAAAGTAGAACAGGCAAACAACCAGAAAGCCCCAACTCTTAGTGATTCCTTGCCGAAAGGGGGTGCTTCGTTTCACTGGGGTTCATCCCTCAAAATTGTATCCTAGTTTGCCTCACGATAAACTGTTCTGCTACCATTACATAACTTATACCGCTCAACGGAGCAGTATTTGTTCGAAAATCAATCCAATTTTTGCACATGCGTCCGATAAACGCTGTCTGCCGATCTGACGTCTCGAAATAATTAGTTTACATTTCATTTTCGTAGTCCTCTGATGCAAATCATATATGTACACAGGACGGAGAATTTTTGGCTTTTCAACTAGGGTGGAGAAGATTTTAACCAAAACTCACGAAAATAGGACCGTTATCCTATCCGAAATCGCTTTAGTGTGACCTGCTCCTAAGTCAAAGAAAAGTGTTCCAACTTATGTCGTCACTTTGGTGACTAGACTATGAAGCACACTGCACGCGCGACGCACACTTCCCACGCCCGCTTAGTAAACTTACGCGAGTACATAAATCAACTCTCTGCATCTTTTGGTGTATGTTGCAATGAAACGTGTTTGCCTCTTTTTGATGGGGCACTTTCTATGCTTTGACGTCATATGCATAAGGAATATAGACGGTTAACATCTATGCTTGTAATATCTGAAGTAACAGTAACAAATATCAACTCACATCACTGATGAACATCATGTGTGTGGATAAACATTCTACGCCTATGGTCTTTACTTACCGGGTTCTACGAGACATAATTTCTCACCTTTGAATATCCCGACAGAAAGTTTGAAGATAATCAGTCCAACCGACCAGCAGCAGTTTTTTACCTAAATGCAAATTTGACCCACCTGCCGTGTGACCTTTTATCTCCGTTACCAAAGTAACAATATATTATGATTAAACTTATTGTCAGTGTTATTTATTTGAAGGTTCATGTCGGTGTAACGTTTCCTGTCAGTGCAATGTTTCCGCTTAAAATAATAGCTAGAAAATTGTGTTTATATTATTTGACCTTCGACATCTGACCTGTAAATCTGACATCTGACCTTTAAATCTGACATCTGATCTATGGTCTTACTTCCCGCCAAGTTTGAAGAAAAGCGGTCCATCCGACTAACCGCACTTTTTGAAGCAAAATAATTGTACATCTGGCCTTTTGGCACGTGACTTTTGACCTCGTAATTGGTATAACTTGTCATCCCTATTTAACAATTTTACACACTTCGACCTTTGACGTCTGAACTTTGAGCTCTGACCATTGACCTTTACATCCGAGTATGCGAGACACACTTCCAAATCCTTGGGTATCAAGACAATCGCTCCAGCCGTTTAGTCGCAGTTTTCAAAACAAGAAAATGTACATTTGACCCTCAGTCGAGTGACCTTTAACCTTTGTTACCGGGGTAATCACATATTTTGGTAGTACTAGGCACGTTTGTTATATGTGTGAAATTTTATGCAAGTAAAATGTTTTCGCTTGAATTGTAGTAAAAAGTGATTTCAACAATATTTGACCTCTGAGCCCATTCTTGACCTTTTCCTCAGAGGGTCTACGAGGCACAAGATCCCACATTGGGGTTCCTTCCCAATAAATTTCAAGAAAATTTGTCTGGCTAACAAGGAGAGGTTCTGGGACAAACGTTCGCCTAAAATATGTATATTTACCCTTCCATCATGTAACCTTTGACCTTGGTTGACATGGTAACCACATATTCTGGTAATACTAGACTCGTTATTATACGTGTGAAGTTTTGTTTTAGTGTAATGTTTCCTACTGGAATTATAATTAAATAAGTGATTTTCACAAAAATTGACCTTTGACCTTTAATTCTTTTATTTAATGCGATACAAGGGTTCGACCTAGGGTACCTTCCCACCAAGTTTGAAGATAATCGGTCAAGTTGTCGAGGAAATATTTATTTACCAAAAAAAATTAGACACACTAGCTAACACAATTAACACACCCACACACACACACACACACACACACACACACGGACATGTTTTGACCATTCCTTCAGATATTGACTTCCGGTCACACTGGGGTACCCTACCATGGGTTAACCCCTTAGACAAGTAACTTCGGAAAATTAACTGTTACCGTGGCAGCGTTGCTATTTCAACTGTACAAAGCCCAACAGGCGACGTATCTACAATATTTCTTATAACGGTTGAATAAAATGTCTTTAATAGGTTAATGTTGAGCTAGGTAAAAGATTGCTTAAAGCTTCTGTTAAAAGTCCTTTCTTTACATTGCATATTCAAGGGCGCAAGCATGTAAAGAGAGGTATGCCATATCCCGTTGGCATCGTTGGATCCCATGACCTTTTGGACAATTGTGCCTCCTACTGGAAAGGGTTGTTCTAATGTATTAGTATGCACTCCAACTCTTGCTGATTAACGCAGCTTTGCGGGACAAAATCTCCAATCCATTCTATTACCTTGCTATCACAAACCCTTTTGGTTCAAACTAAAAGCCAAGCCTCTAATTTGGAATGGTTTCATACGGATGCTAAGCTTACATATAAGGGACACCCTTACCGGACATCTCCAGAAGTTTCAAGCCAATTTCTTTTCGGTAAGATGCAATATCAGCCTGGTCGGCGATGAAGTAGCCACCCGTGCTTCTCAAAGTATATTCAGCAAACTATGAGCAAATGAACAGTGATGATATAAAATCAAACATTGCTTGTGTATTCCATAAAACGGGATATTCAGCTCACATTTGCATATGCACATGTGTGTAATGAGACAGTCTTATCGTCGAATTCGGTGGAGTGTCAAGTGAAGGGGAGGAGGGTGGCTTTCAGTCGTCAGGAATTCAAGAGCAGAAATGTAAATATAGCATAATAATGGAGTCCGTGTCTTTTTCCAAAACTTAAATTTAATAAAGTGTGCCACATTTTATTATACAAAGTCTTGCTTTGCAGTATGTTGTTTTTTTTTATTGATGTATGCGCACACACAAATTCATTTTGTTTTCATTTTTATATTTTGTCTATACATACATACATACATACATACATACATACATACATACATACATACATACATACATACATACAGAAACATATATGGAAGTGAGGACAGCAATTTTTGTCATTACATTCTCTGCTCATGAGGACATGTCCTCACATACGCCATACACACTCCATACATATACCTAGAAAAGAACATATGCCCGTGAGGACATGTCCTCACATACGCTATACACACTCCATACACATACCTAGAAAAGAACATATGCCCATGGGGACATGTCCTCACAAAAACCTATATACACGCCATACACTTATCTAAGAAAAAGTTGCTGAAGTGAGGACTTCTAATGCAAACAAATCAGGGTAGAATAAGGTTTTTGAGGACAATGTATACATCCTAAAGAAGCTGTCGGTGCACATTGGTATGTTCTTCAAACAGATTTGATCTCATAAGTCCCACTAAGGGCATAATTCATATTTAATATTAATCTTACTTGGGTAGGAGAATATGGATGGCTACGGTTAAGAAGAAACGAGAATACTGCAATTCAAAGAATAGCAAATTATTTTGGGATGTTATGTTGATTGGTCAAAGCTAAGCAATCTTCAGGGTGAGGTATTTAAAGCTAAATTGTCTCTTAAAGGTGATTAATAATGTAAAAGCTTCAAACCAAACCTGTTGGGAAAATGATTTTTTATACACTCAGCTAACAAGCTGCTGGTCAGCCATAGTGGCAACTGACTAAAATGTTCTCTCCCTACCCCCAACCCACTCAGTAATGGAGGATGATTTAAAAAATATGATATGAGAAAACCCTGTAAAGAAAACATGACTTAAAAAATTCTTTTCCAACTTTTATTTAAATTATCAAGCAACAGCACAATTAAGAAATATTCAATCATCCTCTGAGTGATTTGAATTTTCATTTGTAAACTGAAAACAATAACAGTAAAAAGAGGTAAACAATGAAACCCTTCAAAATTGGAATCAAGCAGGTGTACTAGGTTACAATTTACACCACAGTGCAGTGTGGATCTTATTTCCATGGCCTTGGAGAACTAAATGAAGTGCATGAATGTACTACAAAGTAAACCTTCCATGTTTTGTTTCTATATACAGACATAAAGACACATTTTCTTACCAAGCTAGGAGGCACAGTCTACAGTGTAATTTGTTAAAGTCAGTTTTACCCTAATAATTCACAAAACTGATACAAAAAATATAGCCCATTCCCTTAACTGAATTCTGACCACTGGTTATAGGGTTATGCCACTTATAAGACTGACCACCATTATGCAGGATATAATTAATGCACGAATACAGGTTTACAATACATTACACAAGTTAGGCTACAGTTTGTTTCATTTTGCTGATGAGATCAGTTGTGCAGCTTTTTTTTTTCTTAGCTTCGGTTAACATGCATGTATTTACTGACGAGTGAGATCATCATCCA
>JAIZAY010001666.1:0-13759 GCA_029531755.1 Holothuria leucospilota | reverse complement strand
CCCGAAGGCACTTAACAATTGCCCAACAAACCTACATGTCATTCAAAAAGCCAGTCAAATAGAGCCACGACCCTACTCTTTCACTCAAATGTGTGGGGGGGACATTTGATATTGTGTCCCCCACCCATCGAAATGTGGGGGGGGGACGTGTCCCCCCGTCCCCCCCAGGATTGACGCCCATGCGAAAACAGGACAAAAATTAACAGTTGGCGTCGTATAGAAGTAAATGATCCATGGCAGCCCCTTAGAAAAGAAATCTCTCATTTGCGCATTTTCCCCTGTCTCCATGTTGTTTAATGTCTTCAAACCGAAAGATCTAACATCCTTTCATTTGTGATCTTTTTCGAAGCAATTTTCGATACGTATAGCTGACACTCGAGAGCAGACGAAAAACACTGTATCCGTCTTAAAATATACTAAAACACGTGACTGGTAGGGTGGATGAAGCGATTTAGAACTACGTTGAACGCAATTACCTTGAATTGTTTTGTACTCTATCCTTTAAAGGTTCGGACTCAAACCTGCTTCTATCCAGGCCTTCTAAGCTGTGACCTTGGTTCGTTTGTATCCGAAGTCTTATTAAAAAAGAGGACAAGTACAAATGGGTTGTACGAGGTCAATAGTAACATTCAAATACGTTTGTCACACCAATAAACGTACAAGACGCTTGTTAAGACATCGGATGAAATTTTTGAAAGTATATCTCTATAATAGGATCCCCTCTTTGCTTATTACAAAGTCTCCTTTTCGCTTCAATTACCTATTAGTGTCTGCCGTTATTCATGTTGTAGGAAAATAAAATTAACTAAATGCTACATTTTGTAATAATTCTGACTTGATCTGTCTGTTTATTGGAAGCGTGCTATAAATCTCCGTGGGCTACAATGAAACTTAAGTTGAACATGAACTTGCAATATGTGCATCATGACAGTTGGGGTTTTGATCTAATAGACCTTTTATAATAGGGTGGTGATCCCTGCCTTTTCAGATAATACACGAAATAACATTATTTACATCAGAAAGATACAGTGCAAAAAGAGAACAAAACAGCCTCAATTTTCTGTATTTTTTGCATAAGGATTACTTCAGTACATTTGATTAATATCTACATCCATATCCACATCACAAATTTAACATATCCCTTCAGCAACGCGGTGGGTTCAACATCGAAAACCCCTTTCCCCCATTTTGTCCTCTCTATATGCAAAAGACTGAAGTTAGGGACGAAACTAAAGTTAAGACTGCATTTTTACTCCAAAAGAGTAAGAATGACTCTTTTTGGATTGAAATCTTTCAATCCAAATTTAGGTTGGTCCCAAATTACACTCTAAAGGAGTGACTTTTCACTCTGAAGGTTTAAGAGAGTAGGGTTGTTGAATTCGTGGCTTAACATCTTCCTCGGGGATTCCCTTAAATTGGTAGGGCGCTGCGTTAAGTGGTCTCAGAGCCGTATATCTAAGTGCACGGCTCCCTCTGTTCTACATAACGTCACCGATGCGTCCATTTGCTCGTTGAACCCAGTCAACCTACCGTGAACAGTGTTCAGTTGGAGCTAGACATTGGAAAGTCCTATCAACTTCAACCAACAAACATTTGTGTAGGGGATCGGTGGTGAGTTCTCGTATCACTTTCAATGTGAACTATTTCCTGTCATGGGTAAAGTAAGAAACGTTTACAGGCTTATACGTGGGCCTAAACATCCTACTTCTTTTTTGATTGGTGTGATTTAAACCAAAATGATATACCAATTTACCAATTTACCAATTTACCAGCTAAAAAGACTCTCTAATCTCAATCTAGACATTAAAAATTCTCCCTACTTAGTTAACTTCTAGCCCCGCCTGCAGTTTAAACTACGCCCCCTGTCTAGTAAATCTCTAACATAAAGCCACAATACCTTGCACCTAGTTAAAATTGCTCGAGGCAATATTTCCAAACACAGTGTGTGAGCTTAAACGGGAATTCAACTGACTGTACAAATCATTGTTGATCAACCAGAGTGAAACCGTATTGTTTGAATAAATGTTAATCCAAGTGCAATGATCAAGAGTATTTAAAACTCCATGGCTCTTCCTACATATATATTTTGACAGAGAGTTGCTAGCAACTCACTGGTTTGGGATGGGGGTGTTTGAGACTGATTACTTAGGTTAAGGTGTTGACATCCACAAAGCGGTTGCAGTTGTTGACATCGGAACACGTCAAAGCGCAGTTCACGCCCCACTTTCCCTTGGGACAAGCTGTAAATAAAACAAAGTTACAAATAAAGAATGAAGTTACCTACAAAGCATTAGATCATATTCTGATTCGTTTTTTGATTTCTTGCCGATAGCGAAAGATATCTATTTAGTCGCGCGAGTGCATGTGTGTGTGGTTGTGTGTAGATACGATATGTCAATGGAATTATAGATAATTTATTATACTTGGACTATAGAATTATCACATTCAGAAGAAGATCCCTCTTGCTTTTGGTGCAGGTCAAAGGTAATGTGAGCTCAAAAAAGATCAAAAACCGAAAATCTTGTAAACACGATATCTCAACGTAGGAAGCGTGGATGCTTTTCATGCTTGTTGAGTACATACGGTACATGTTGAATCACTACAGTCAAAGATGAACCCTATTGTTTTTGATAGAGGTCAAAGGTTATTTGGGGTTACTGGAGGTGAAAAATACAAGATTCCTACAAACTGCTCGTAAACACGATATCTCGAGATAGCAATGATGGATTTTTTCATACTTTATCATATTTAGAGGAAGAACGCTATTGCTTTCAGTAGAGGTCAGAGGTAATTTAATTATATTTGAAGACAGGTATGGATAGTTTTCAAACTTGGTATATAGATGTGTTACTTTAAGAGAGAAAAAGAACCCAATGGGTTTGTTAAAGGTCGGAGGTCATATGAGGTCGCCAGTGGTGAAATAATGAAAACCCCGTAAACTAAATAGACAATGGGCGGTACCTCCAAATCGTGTATGGCGTTTCGTGACCAATGCAAAACTAAGGCTGACATTTTCTACAATTCCAAAGATAAAGTTATAGAGAACTACACTTATCTTTTCTCAAGCATAACTGTTACAGTAACTTGGAATTTGAATTACCTAATTGCACGTGCAAAGAAGTGTTTTGTATTTCCCGTTCTTATCACTCTCCCAGGTGAACGAAATTTATGTGCAATAAGCTGAATTCTGATAATCTTGCTTAAATGCTGTATATTCCGCTGCAGTTGCAAGCATATGAAAATACTCCCTTCGACTACGGGGCTGTTGAATTACTTTCAAACATTATTTGAAGTTTTACTCAGCAATATTCTAGGACTATTCTAAAGTAGGCATCTGCAGAGTTGTTGTTTGCTTTCATTTACTATATCGCACTTGGATTTGTAGCCTTTATAAGCAATTTTACAAAATTTGCTTTGCTTTGATACTCCAACAAAATTAATTGCTGAATCTGTCGGTGTAAAGTTTACCAAATAATTGTTTTCAAGTGTGATTTATTTTGTTTTCAATATCATACAAAGTGAGACAAATAATTCATGAAAAACAAAGAATAGCATAAGAAATATCTGATGTGCCCCTTTCACATTACAGATTTCCACAGTTTACTCAATGGTTATTCAGGCTCGTAAAATAATTATCGGTTACTACTATTTATATGTTTCCACGTCTTTAAAGCATTTCACATTGACACACTGAGTCAGGGACTAATTAGTGATATTAGACCTATGTGGTTAGTTCAGGATAATTAGTTGTACAATAGTATACAAATAATGAATGTTTATGAGTTCGATAGTATGAATAATTTCATGAGTTGAAAGACTGAGCGTTCTATTCAACGAGGCGAAGCCGAGCTGAATAGAACGTTTAAGCTTTCAACTCATGAAATTATCCATACTATTGCAAGAATGAAAAACATTCATCATTTGTTTTATACAACATCTTATAACTTAAAGGGGAATTTTCATGATCCCAGACAGTTCCAATTCTCCCAACTATGCATCTTCTAGCTCCTCCCATAACTGTATGAGGCTCTTCCTTGTGCAAGAATAAACCTGTTTTACTGCTCAAGGCCATGTCCTGGTGAGCATACAAGGCTATAAAATGTAATAAAAGTACTCTCTCTGCCTTGTGTGGAATGTGAGCTACTCTGCATCTTTCAAATTTTCAAACTTTGATGTCAATCAAAGAGCAGTCACCAACTGAGAATTTTCATATACATACACTAAAAATCTACTTTGGGGTGATGACTGTCTGTCTTTAAGGTTTATGTACCTATAACGTACGATATGCAATGTGTGGTCCCCAAAGCTGCAGTGATTTATTGAATTGCGGCATATTTTGTACGTACCTCAGTGATAATTGACTCACCTGTGTTTTTACTAGTACAACACACTAGACTAACACACGACGGATAACACACGACCGTGATGATAATGCCGAATTACCCATGGCATGTGACCACCAATCCCACAATCAGATGGAAAGGAATTAATAAGGTGTTAGGCTATATAAATTGTTATGACTTTTTGCCGTTGCCCCGTTCGATTCACTCTTAGAAGAGTAAAGTAGACCGACATAGTAGCTATGCGTGGCCATAGACTTCCATTGTGATATAACAGAGGTGAAGGCCTGCCGAGGTGATCTTACTACCACTACACTTTACCCTAGAAAGCTAAGAGACCTATTATGGAATCATGTTCTTACCACGATCACAGTTGTTTCCGTGCCATCCCGGGAAGCACTTGCAACCAAAAAGATCCCCAAGGCAGAAGAGAAGGCCTCTACATTGGTTGTGTCCACCCACCAGGTCGCCACAAAAAAGTTTCCTGGCGGTGTCTATCAACGTGTACCCGAGAAGAAATATTTCAGAAGCAACGTTAACCTCTGTAATTGAGTACAAATACACTGCTTGAGGGATCAAGAAACGGAGAATATGCAACTAAAGATAAGGAAAAGCTGAATACGTTTAAGGGTGTGTAGGATATAGTGACATGACCTAATAACGCCACTTTCGAATTTCGTGCATCGATACAGTCAACACAGCGGGTCAAAACTGCTGTCACAATCAGTGCGTCAATTTTTGATGCAGCACGCGCAAAGCAAACTCCCTTGCAAATGCGCGTGAACCTGTTTAATATTTCAAGCACACTCACGCTAAGATATGCAGCCTCAAGTTGAACGCACAAACTGCCTACACTGAATCCGTATATACAGCTCTGTACAAAAATCAAAGATATTATAAGCATAGATTCCAAATTCCTATAGAGGGATTTCAGTCACGTGACTTTAACCAACTAGACGCAATTTTGAAGGGCAAGATCGCGCGTCTTTTTTGTTTTGAAGGGAACGCGTCCATTGTGTCACAGTAGTATTTATGGTTATGCCGTTCGCGTGTGCTGTAAATACGATTACTGCGTGTGTGTTTTGCCCTTCAGTGCCTGGGAATTCATTGCGCGTGACGTCACATGAAATCCCTCTATATCTACACTGTTACGCTCAGTGACTCCTCATGGAGACGCATATATCGGGGCGGAAGTGTAAATTTGACATGCGCACCGTTCTATTCCGCGATCAGCGTACAAAAATAAGAACGCGTTACAGAAAATTCCATTGTTCAAAGAGGTTAGCGCGGGTGCACTTTTACAACGCGTTCTATACGCGCAGAATACCAGGGCTGTAACACCCGAGTCCGGACTCGGACTCAATTCCGGACTCGAGTCCAGTTTTTTCTGGACTCGGAATTGGCCCGGAATGGGAGGTCCTGGAATCGGAATTGGCCCGGAATGGGCTGCACCTGGACTCGGACTCGGAGCCGAGTCCAACCGAGTCCACTTAAGTGAAAATTTGATGCCCCCTAGCATATTAGCTCATATTTACCACTGTGCTATCAGCCTATTGTCTGGGAAAAGTGCCCCTGGGAATGTTTGCAACAGTGGGGGCATGGGAGTTATTTATTGAGAATCAGCTGGGGTTGAAACTTACTCAGGTTGGAATTTTGTAGGCAGGGCAAGGGCTTTTTCTTGGGAAAAGGATTTGCTAAGTCCTGCTGGGACTCCAGGCTAGCCAGGTGTACATGTGAAAATTAATTGGTCTGGTCTTGTAACCAATGAACTATTCAAGAATGTATGAAATAAAGAAGAGGTTTTAACAAAAATGGCCCTCTAAGTTAGTTGGAAAAGTGCTACATGATAAATGCCTGATTGAACTTGTATCATGCCTAGTTCCTGTAATGGCAACAGTGGCATTAACCATTGTCCTTACCCAGCTACAGAAAATCTTTGATTGAAGAACTGACACATTCCTTCAGATTATTCAACTTAAACTGATTTATCCATTCAAGCAGTGACCACTAGTCTGCAAGATGTGAAGTTAAATGGGTTGGAGCCAAGTCCACCTGTCCCAAGTCTGAGCAAGGTCTGAGTTCATGGTCAGAATCCAAGTCAGAGTCCTGAAGGCCTCGAGACCAAGCTGTGTCCGAGTCAAACCAGGATCCGAGTCAGAGTCGAGTCAGAGTCTGGCAGCATTTTTGAACATATCTCTTTTGATGAGGTGTATACAGGTAGTGGGGGTGCTCACTGACCTCTAACTGACTACCTGAGACCTATAGTGTTTACTTACACTAACTCAAAAGCAGTCTGAGAATTGTGCAATAGGCTATCAGTGATTATGCCAGGACTGCCTGAGGGAGCAGGGTGCCCAAAAGTGGGGGAAAGGGGGAGCAACCTGAAACCTGACAATGGGGAGGATTGTGTAAGCACATCAAATATAATACAGGCATCACCTAGAGCTTGATGTTTGGCCTTCAAATTTTTATCAACGTCATCATGGTAAAGTGAAATGGCTTGAAGGCCAAAGTGCATGCAGGCTGCAGTGTCTCTGGTTTTACTCCAGGCTCTTTAATATATATGGCATGCTATCTCTGCAGCTACTGCAGGCTTCAGGTTGCATGGACACGTTAGTCACTAGTAAAGCCAACAGGACAATGTTTGTCAATGCCCATGCAAAACCAGCTGCAGTTATGTATATCTTCATTCATGTATAATGCAGTGTATATGTATTGAAACAATGAATCCTATACAGTACACATAGTTAAGTTGCAGCTTGAACAGAATGAGTTCTAACTGTTAGGCACAGGCCCAACAATATACTGCGCTTCAAAGTCCTTATGCTGGCTGCATGAAAGTTCTACAGTACATGTCCAGTATACAGTACATCAGCAGCTGGTCTTGTTGGCAAGTGGTTACGAGTATTAGCGCTTGCTAGACAGATTTAACCTAAAAGTTTTTAAAATGCTTCTTACTCATACTGTGCCTGCACCATGTGTCGTCCATGAGGGAGATGAGTTGTTCATGCTGCAGTACTATACATGATGATGAACTCATTAGAACTGAACCATAAAAGTTAAAACCGTACCAGTCAATGAACTGTTTTCCCCAGGTAAGCTGCTGTAGTATACTATAGGTAGCAAGGAACGACTACGTAACTTAAATGTAACGCTGAACTTTCTAGCAGAACTGGTACTACATGTACAAATCTATAGTCTTGACTTACTACAGGTGCATTCTACTACTACTGTGTGGTACAACATACACTGTACTGCAGATCATGTAGGTCTATATACTAGTGCAACTGGGGTCAACTGGATCTGAGGACTGCCTTTAATTGTAACCAAGATTTGTGATGTTGGCAATATAGGCCTAAAGGCCTATAGCTTACTTACCCCTTCAGTTGATCCCCATCCGGGCCACCACCTGCCCTCTGCATATTACCCTCATCAAAAGTACAAAGGTCCTTGAACTACAGTAAATTAAGTTTACTAAATTTAAGCTCCATTCATGCACATGACTGATGTGTACAGTTAGTACTGCAAAATTCATATACATCAACAGAAGCTATTGATATCCTGCTCTATGTTTACATCTTATCTGGATAAAACTTACAAATGCAAGAACTGCCCCATTTGTAGCAGTTTCATACTAAGCCTTCCTTAGTATATAGTCTACACAGTATAGCCTTTTTGTAAAATTTGTCTAGAAGACAGGATGCAAAAAAGTATCACCTCCTTCAGAGTCCATAATAACTTTATGGTTTGAATAGGAGGATTTAGGAAATCCACTGACAATGTTCTGCAAGTCAAGGCACAGACCTATGTTCATTGTTTGCATTGTGTAAGGTGTGTAACAATCAATAGGCACATATTGTACCAGTGAATGGATTAGACGCAACTAGGTATTATTTAGGTACCATACAGCTATAGTGTAGTTTGTATTTTCCTTGAATCCTTGAATCTTCCAGTGCTTTGGAGATTTGTATAGTCTCCTCTAAAACTCTCAGACCCAGCAAATCTGACTGCTTTTGTTGTAAAAACTGTTAATTGGCTTTGATTGTACTGTAAATAGTAGGTAGTTGCTCCAATACATCCTTGGTTCATACAACAAGCCCATGGTTCAAGTTGATTAAGCTATTCAAGCACTGACCATCAGCCTTTAGGATTACAAGGTGTGAAGTCCAATAACACAGAATGGCAATGAATTAGCTATATGTTTATAGGCATCAGAAAATAATCAATACTAATTTTCCAAAGTTGTAAGTTTTGTGTACTTGAAATCAAGTAGTGTACTAGAACAGGCATGAAAATTGCACTTTACTTCAAACCATAGAGATGATGACGTGTCAGTACAGGCATCAGCAGGCGCAATTGTAAGGATGTAACGACATATTTTGGGGGATGGGGTGGGGCTACAATATGTAGATTTAATTTGCAGCTGGGCTTTAATATATTTTAAGCTAACATTCATGGGGATATCTATATGTCTTCACTACTAGCCTTTATGAAATTTGGGCAATTTTTGAGGGGCTAAGAGAAATTTAGGGGTGGGCATGCCCCCCAGAGAAGGGCACCTGAGTACCAGACATTGCAGTGGTTGTGTTCTAGAACTTTGTAAATATTCCAGATACTTTATATGATACTCATATAGAGTGGCTGCCAACTTATTACTAAGTACACCTAATATTATTCTTGTACCCATGATAGTAGCTGGTGGTGCCTATAATTATACTCATAACCATGTAACTGCACCCATACCACCTGGTCAGATTCCGCGTACCAGTGCTCATTAAATTCCTTCAAGTTTGAACTTTCATACCTACACTTGGGTATGAAAGTTCTTGAGTCGTGACGGTGTCCATACTCGTGTTGTGTTACCCCTAGTCTGTGCTCAAGTTCGTGACCTGGGACTTCCACCCATACCAGCTTCTCACGACCTGGCATACATACCATACCCAAACTCAAAACCACATACTCATGACCAGTACCCGTGTCCGGGCTCATGACCTGTTACCCGTACCTGTACCGGCCCCCATCCGTACTCATGGCCCGGTTCCCATACCTGTACCCATGAGGCCCATGTACAGGTACCAGCTGGTCATGAGTACGGGTACCAAGCCATGGCTTGGTACCCGTACTCATGACCAGCTGGTACCTGTACCTCCACTCATGCTACTGTATTCACACTACACTGCAGCGCTGCCAATTTCCAAGGATTTTACTGCACACTTACTTATGGGATGGACTCGGACTCGGCTCGGACTCGGGTCCTCTGGACTCGGACTCGGCTTGGACTCGAGGGGTACCGGACTCGGAATTGGCCCGGAATTGGGGTCACTGGAATCGGAATTGGCTCGGACTCGGATTAGGTGGACTCGGTTACAGCCCTGCAGAATACCTTTCTTTGTGTATTATCCTGAATACCTACTTGACGCACAGTTCTGCGCGCTTTGGAAACAAAGCGTTAGTTGCTTTCCCGTTGTGAGCGCGTAAGTAATTGAACGCGCATATAAAAGTCGTAACTTGAAGATACCATAGAAACTGACCAATGAGTGTCCATGAACTTGCAAAACCAGTCATTGTGCCCTTATGTTCAAGTGTAAATACGTGGAGTGCCGCGTTGAAGAAATAAGTTATTCTTGTTCAAGTGGAATTTATTGAGGCGTATTACTTCTTCAGTCAACAACATTCCGAAATAACAAGTATTAAAACTTTTGTAAGACATTCATTTGCCTGTTTGCTTTCAAAACGACTGAGCAGTGATCAGCACTTCCGCCCCTATATATTGGCCTCCATGAGGAGTCAACGCGCCATTTTAAGTTTGGAATCTATGCTTGTAATATCTTTGACAAAAATAGAGACCCTATAGTAGGAGAGATTGGCCAACTTATTTCATGGGCGCCATTTTGGAGCCAAATGTTGACTATGGCCAGATATCATATACACTGTGTGCGTACAGTTTTCCGTACAAAATGTAAAACAAAGTGAGTTACAGCGTTCTGTTCTCTTGTGGCAATCATTCGTATCGGTTGACTCTGGCTGGCACTGTCTGCCGGATCCTTTAGTTTGTCACCCAGTGCAAGAAAAGCCGTCCTGGGAGGGGTCTAGAGGGAGGGGACACCCTCCATTTTGAGTAACTTTTGCTAATAGAAAGTGACGAAAATACAGAATGGTGTATGCTATTTTGACAGTTTTAAAAGTGATTTTATTTAAAAAATCTCATTTTAGTGTGTCTTATTTGTGCTTGTAAGAGGGGGGTGGGTCTATTCTGGGCTGGGTCTACCCCTTCTTTCTAAGAAAACTACTAGTACGTTAATGCAGGATGGCATACATGCAAAATGGTGCTTTTTTTGGAAAGTTCAAGCAAGTAAAACTAATCATTTAAGATTTTTCATTATTTAGTGAAAGATTCAGGAGAGGTCTGGGGGAAGGGGTAAATACAGGGGAGCACTTGTCTTCCTAGTGAGACTTTTTTATTTTATGGAAAGGCCTAGGCATGGGCGTCAATCTTTACTCGAGTGTGGGGGGGGGGGGCATGGCCACTCCTGTCAAAAATTTACTGTGTAAAAATTTTAAGTCAATGGGTGTTTTTCCAAAATGTGTGGGGCACGTGTCCCCCTGCCCCCAGGATTGCCGCCCACGGGCCTAGACCTAGGTTTTATAAAATTGTGACTGACCAGGGTGTATTCCATGCAAAAATCTACATCAAAGTCAAAGCTACGCAAATGTTTCAGTTTTCTCACGTTACCAATAGATCCAGGAGCAATGTTTGATCTGTTATTGTGTCCCCCTCCCCTATGAAAATTTTTGAAAAATTGGGTGTCCTTACAAGCAATCTTGTGCCACATAGGCTACATTTGAAGTAAAATTTGTGTTAAAAATTGACGTATTTTTAGGAACTAAAACAAAAACATCGGCATCAGTGACTGTACGTGAGGGGGAACCATGGCCCAATGGGGTGCCCCCTCCCTTTGAAAATTTTTGAAAAATTGGGTGTCCTTACATGCAATCTGGTGCCACATATGCTACCATTTGCAGTAAAATTTATGTTAAAAACTTGACGTATCTTTAGGAAGTAAAAAAAGAATCGGTATTGGGTGGGGGTATGGCTCAATGCCCCCCCCTACATACGCCACTACTCCTATGACTGGGGACTGCAGCTCTGGTATTCCAACGAGTCTCTATGGGGATGTTCCGACAACTCTCCAATAGGGTTAGTAGGATTAGGGTTAGCCGGTTAGGCCAAACATATGGAAACGTTTACGGCCATTTGTCTCATAAGAGACCGAACCGCACACACAGAGCACAGGATTACGTGCAATCAATGACACTGGCAAAGCGTTTGTTTATTCACAACCTCAGCTTTCTCGATAATGGACGATTCCATTTTTTAGCAGGGCGTTAAGAGTGTTTTACAAAACATCGTAATTTAGTTTAATTTCAAAAACGGCAATTTTCGGCTGGACAATTATAAACTACTCAGTCCACATTAATATTACACTGTATAGGCTACCGCTAACGTATGTACTGTGTACGTGAATGCTATACAAGCAACACCAATTTCCCCACAAGAGAGTGCTGTCGCCCTGATCAGTAGTCACGTGATCTTTGTTTACATCAGAAAACCAGCCCGAAGCTTTTTCTTAGGCGATCTCTGAATGGATGCGAGTAACGAAAGTGCACAGTCCGATGAAAGTAAGGAATCAATCAAAATGGTTTTTACATAATTTGAAAGCTTATGAGTTTCACAACAAGCTTTCATTTGCCCCATTGTAATTGGGTTCGAAATTACTGAGTGAGGGCGTGTTGAACAATTGCTGCATTCTGAAGTTGATGTTTTGGTGCCATTTTCACGTACCAAACTGCAAGTTTTTTTTATTTTTTAAACGCCTAGTCCGACGTGCACATTACTCATAGTTCACTTTTGTTAGCATCCTTGGTTAGATAAATGTTTAAAGTTATTAAAACTAGGCGCCCCGAAGGAAAATAGGATACAGAAATAGGAAAACTGAACGATTGTTATGGATAATGACAACCCACTTCTGCACTTAAGGGTCGCCGTAAAGGACAGATTAGCAAAAGAGACAACGTTTCCATATGGGTTAGGAGTTGTATTGGGGTTTATGTGTTGGAATATCAAGCAGTCAGAATATGAACCGCCGTATACGGTATAGGCTAGGCCTTGTACAGAACGTCGTAATCTAACTCTAAGGCTAAGCCTACTCTAACGTTAGGCCTACATGTATACTAAGTTGTATACTGTAAAGTTACGTTGCATAAGCGATCGCTTTTTGATGGATCCCAATTGAACCTTCTAACTCTTACAGCCCACCGAAGCCGCCTTTTTTTGTACAGGATGGGAATCTATACAACTTGTAACCCTTTCTGGTCTGTTCGTGCATTCAAATGCAGCACAAACTGGCCGCAATTTTTGAAACAAAACATGTCTGTCTTACATAGGATGCGTACGTCCGGCCGTACGTACGTACAGTACAGCCTGCACAACAACTTCTCGAATGTAGTATGTACATAGGCTACACATGATCTTGCAAGCTCGTACTTTGGCTCCAAAATGGTGCCCATACATTTCGTCCAATCAGAATGCGTATCTGAGAACAATGGTTGGCCAATCTCTCCCACTATAGGGTCTCTAGACAAAAATTGCAAACAGCGCCCGCTACCTTAGTAGGTTACTTCTGATGTTAGGCTTGAGCTGGAAACGCTGATCTTGTTGTAATGGTATCTCTTGAAAGGAAAATTCTGTGGTAAAGACTTACAACTCTCAAATAAGGTCAAGTCCGCCAAAAGATTTTCAGGTACAAACAGATTTCACATTCTTTTGTCTTATTTTGATAAAAAAACGAAAACATTCCTTAGAGTGGCCTTATAAAGGGGGTCCCCCCCCCCCCCCCCCGTGCCATCCATACTGTTTCAAAACAACCTTGAAAAGCTCTGGGATAGGTCATAGCTGGTTCCGTTTATAAATTCAAACCTGTTGTAATTCCGGT
The DNA here is from genome assembly GCA_029531755.1 of Holothuria leucospilota. NCBI lineage: Eukaryota > Metazoa > Echinodermata > Holothuroidea > Aspidochirotida > Holothuriidae > Holothuria > Holothuria leucospilota. The sequence goes on along the minus strand of JAIZAY010001666.1, from coordinate 426 downwards.
CGCTAAGGGTTTTACTCTACATTATCGACAGTTATGTCGCCAGACTGATACAAGGCCAACTGTGTTTTGGCGACTAGATAATCCAGCCGAACGATTGATGAGAATAGCTATCTATTCAATGTTATGGAATGGCGATCACAATCAATAGAGAATGCAATAACATGACCTACAGTATTTTCACGTGTAATTACTTTGACCTACAAAGATTCAATCAAAAATTTAAAGGTATAGTGTTGACTTTGATGCCTTCCAGTAGTGGTCACGTTTCTCATGCATTATGCAATATTGGGACACTGCAAATTAAAGTGTCCTTACTTGTAAACAAATTTTTAAGCACATCACAGTTACTTCCACTTTTCAGACTACGAACCTTCTCACGCCCCATGTTTCTTTTGCGTGTCACATCACGAAATAGGCAAGAACGAT
>JAIZAY010001596.1:0-14118 GCA_029531755.1 Holothuria leucospilota | reverse complement strand
TGAATAATTGTGATGTTAGCCTATTTAATAGGCAGCTACATGTAGGAGAGCTTTTAGATCAGATATACGTCATTTGTTTTCTCGTAGAATGCACCAATACCGCTTGACCTCCATTTCCTCTCCCCCCCCCCCCCCCGAACTCTAGCACCTATGGTGTTCTTCTGATGTACTCCTGGTCGGAGGCACTCCAAAAGTGACCCTCACCTCAAGCAGTTCCCCCAGAATAATTCAGTCGTATAACATATGGTCGCCCCCTGTTCCCCCCCCCCCTTTTTTCCCCCCAGGCTGTGTACTCGAACGGCCCCCTTCCCAATTGGGATTTTTTCTAGAGCCCTGGGAAAAAATGTTTTTACCTGTTAAAACCCCAGTGGTGTGAGTTTTTAAATTGGACAATCCCGGCATCATTACTCTAGCGTTATTTTGGCCCTATCTTCAAGAACTAAATGACCATTTGTCCTGTGGTCAGCCTTTGCTTTGATTTTTTTTTTTGGTTTTGTTTTCCCAATATAAATTTATTCAGTTTGGGATTTTTTTAATTTTGCTGATACTGGTACATTTTACAGTTAGCTTTTGTGGGGTGGAATGGAAAAATTCAAACTGGGTAGTGAGATTCCAAAAAACTGGGGTGGTGGAAATTTTTCGAAATCGTTGGGTTTGCTGTGACCCTTTTAAACATTTTCCCAGAGAATAGAATTAACACCCCTCCTTATATACTTTAATTAAATATACTTGTTTATCTTACTTAAATTCCCAAAACTTGGGGGAATTTTTAACATAACCTTGTTTATCATTTACTTTAATTTAATTAATAAATATTATTAAAAATTTTTTTATTGTATTTTAACATTTTTTTTTTTACTTACAGGTTCACTAGCTTAAGGTAAAACAGATTGTTTCCCTGTATTTTTTTTTTTCTAGTGGGGGGTCCCCCCCCCACCTTGCCTGGATTTTTATTTTGGCTTACTTTTTTGTTATTTTCAAATTTGTTTTTTTTATGTACTGTTGTTATGAAATCAATTTTGTTGGAAATAAATTTTTTTGAATTGAAATTTTTTGAAATTTGAATTGAATTGAATTTAAAAACAAGTAAATTCCCCCCAAACTGGGTGTCAAAGCAACCCAGTTTTTTGAATGGACCCTGGCAAAATCACTAGCTTAGGTAAACAGATTATTCCTGTTTTTCTAGTGTCCCTTTTCAATTGATTTTTATGCTACTTTGTTATTTCCAATGTTGTTTTTTATGTAAATACATAAAACCCCAACATATTAATATTATATAATATATAATATATATATATATATATATATATTATATTATATAATAATATATATATATTATTAATATATATTATATTAATATATATTTAATATAGGGTTCCCCCCCCCCAAAGTCCTGCGGGTCCACTTTATGAGGTAGGTAGGTAAAAAAAATGAAGTAGTAAAAAATATTTGCCTAAAGAAAACAAGTTTTGTGCAAAAACTTCCACGACGTTTTTCGGGTGTTTTTTTTAAAACACCCTTCCATCAGGTGGCAAAATGCAACTGATTCGTTTTTTGACTAACCGGCCCAAAACGTTAACAATTTAAAAAAAATTAACACAATTTAACCGTGCCCCAATTGTATTGTGTAATTTTTTTTACAATTTGTACGTTTTTTTTGGCCCGTGTTCCCCCCCAACGATCAGTTTTGTGTTGGACCTTTTTTTGCCCCCCACCTGATGAAGGGTTTAACCCCGAAACGTCGTGGATTTTTCACAACTTTTAGCACTATTTACTACTTCATTTTTAGCCTATATATATATATATATATATATATATATATATTATATATATATATATATATATATATATCTCGAACGTGGTATGGTCGACTGAATGAAGGTCGAAAAGTTAGTAACTGATTCGATCATGGATGAAAATCAACCCAAGTACTGGTATTGCCTTTTGAACAGGCTTCCCTTGTTCAAAAGACAATGCCAGTTCTTGGGATAGATAAAACATAAATGAGGTGGCCACTTACCGTCGGAAAAAGACGATAGCTATTTAGCTGTTCCCTGCAAAACTGTGAACCGATGTCCCTCGAACAACGGTTGATTTCTTCCAGTAAATCTGACACATCGTTGAAAATTCTGTGGATCTTGCCGATATTAATTTGCGTTTTGGTTTTTGAGGAAGTGGATGGCTCTTGGTGTGATGCGCTGAACGAGTAAACGTCTCTTTCTTCCGAAGGAACCTCAGTTGAACCCGTCACCATGAACTTAATTCAATATGCCTTTTTTGGTTCTTTCTGGGGAGATCATTTCCCCCAAACTTTTCCACACTTATTACACTTACACAAACACTTTCCACGATTTATCAACACGTAGTCCGATGTCTTATGCAAAAGTTGAGATCCTAGAATGTTACAACTTCGCCAAAAAACTTTTATGTGTACGCCACGAATAAACGACCGTCGCTACTATATTATATCGCTTTTAACTCCATCTGCTTTCAATAGTACTGGTCCTACTAGGCTACTACTAGTCCTAGAAAACTGAAAAATAGTAACGCTGGGAAACCACACAAAGGTATGTCTGTTAATAATCAGCCCTGACACCACTTAACCACCAAACCCATTACCGTCAAACGGCAGGTCGTTACAGCGGTTATGAATAGTTGATTGATGGGCAATCATCATATAGAACCGATCTAGGACTGGAGGAACTAAACTACAACGGTAGTTTAACCGCTTTTTCACCGACGGTAAATTGCCGGTGAATTACCCGTTCTTTCTTTCCGTTTGGCATAGGATTTTGAGTTACAAATCTGTAGAACCGATTTTGTGTCGGTGAATTTCTTGAAAACGGTGAAAAGGACGGCATTTTCACCGTTTTTGTGCAAAATTATCGGTTCTCCTGTTCATAGTGTGTAGGCTCGACTTGGTGCCGGTGGGGCAATGAACGATCAATACTACTGTTGAATCTGACAGAAAGGATAACGAAAGATCTCACCTTCTTAGCCGGGCTTCTCAGCATAAGAACAGCTTACTGGTCGGAACTTGACTTTTCCCTCTCCGATATAGACATTTTGTATTTTCAAAATTCCACGAAAACGTGTCAAAATCAAGATTGGGGTTAGAATAGGTTTAAAGTCGGCCTCGAATTTGCGAATACAGCATGGTCTCTCATATTCCAACCTCAAAATTGGGAAGAGACAACCATAAGTTCGTTAGTGAAAAAAGGGAGCGTGGTTGGATTCTACCAGTTTGATTGGTCGACGGCCCCCCATTCATTTCTGTCGACCAAAAAAAGGCTAGATTTTGACAAACAAGTCAAGGCGTGGCAAACACAATCATGTGTAGTAAGATCGCATGCGTGTGAATTGTCCCAATCGACGTTCAAACTGATCTGCTGTGCTCTATGACTCCCATGCTTCGAGGCTGTTAATTGCAGCTTCATTCTCTATCACTCCGCTCTCTGTCCTTCTATCTCTTCTCCTTTCCGTTTTTCTCTCTTTTTTCGCTTTCATTTTTTTTTCATTTTAAAATGGGGGGGGGGGGGGGGGGGGGGGCCCGGGTCGCCTCCTAGATCCGCCCCTGCACCAAGTATATGGTGCATGTTATGACCGACCATGATTTTAGAATTGAAGAAGTGTCTTTTCTTTAAAATAACGCGCCTCCATTGTAATTGATGCACAAGTGTTACATATATACGAATGGTCACACCAGTTAACTACCGTACATTACTAGTGGGCCAGGTTATAAAATTGACACCAAAAATAGCCATAGGCAAGTTCACTGTACTTGGGAAATAGTATAACTAGACCACCAATGGTGGAAACTTCGACTGGCTGCAGATCCAGGATTTCACGAAAAAGGTGGTAGCTAACTCCATGAGGGCAAATTTCGTACCCGAGGAGCGTCAACTGTAAAGCCTCGATAGGGGAGGGATGTCCAGAGAAAAACTTGCCCCGCGGCAATCAAAATAAGCATACATATTGTAAAGGAAACCGTCTAAAAGTGGTGTCGAAAAGGGGGGAATGCAGCCGGGAAAGCCCCCCCCCCCCCACCAGTTTCTCGTTGTAGTGCATTTTGGGTGAAATGCACTCTTAACGTTTATTGGAAAGTTAGTGCATGGACAACATATGGACAAATTTTACTTGGTGACATTCGAAGGATAATTCAGGCGGGACAAATCTCACCGCCGAAACTTTCCCTTAGACAATTTACCCCACTAACTTGCTACCCTTCAATGGCATTCCCTTCAAGCTGAATTCAAAACAAGAGAAGGGTTGGCCTTTGGGTGATGTTTATCAGGGGCGGATTAGGGGGGCAGGGGGCCGCCCCTCTTCCAAAAAATTTTGAAGTTTTTTCAACTTCATAAAACAAATAGGCCTATGAGATGTGTCAGAGTGAAACTCAAATTTGTTCATTATTTTCTACCTCAGAAAATAAGTGTTATGCTAATAACTCTGCTACTGACTTTCAGCTGATAACATTTTGGCTTATATTGGCCTCAGTAACTTTCTCTGGGCATAGCAAGGAGTTACTCATGAGCGCTCTATTAATGGATTGCTAACTTCAGTCTACTACCGGCCAGGCCCACAGCATTGGGAGCACTGCTTCTACTTTCAAGGGAATTTCAGAATTCTTTAATATTTAGAGAAATATTTTCGACAACATTAGGCTTTTAACTATAACTTGCTGCAATATTACCCAGTAATGTCTTATTTAAGCCTTATAATTTATTTTGATGGAATGTACTGTGAATTTAGGGTAAAATTTAAAATTCACTAAATTATGAACATTTCCCAGCGATATATGATCAGTTCATAAAATATACTAAAGGCATCACCATTTTGCACCTAAGCAATCTTAAATTGACAAAAATTTCTCAAAGGGGAGGGGGGACACCCTCCCCTTAGACCCCTCCCCAGAAAAACATCTTTCACCCAACCAAAAATTAAAGTTCACTGAATTATGCACGCTTTCCAGCCATATATGATCAGTTCAAAAAATACACCAAAGACATCACCAATTTGCATCTGAGCAACCTTACATAAACAAAAATTTCTCAAAGGGGAGGGGGACACCCGTTCCCCTTAGACCCCTCCCCAGGACGGTGATTATTCATCACATGCTTTTCCCCCATCAAAATACCCTGGCACTGCCCCCGGGAACCCCCTCTCCTTAGACCCCTCCCCCAGATCGGATTTTTACAGAACCCACTATGACCTGCCCCCCCCCCCTTTTGTCAAATCCTGGATCCGCCACTGCTTATTCAGGAGGTGGTCAAGAACACTTTCTGGTTTATTAAAAGATGTGTGTATCTTCGTAGTTCGTGATTCGATTTCATAAATTACACCCTGAACGAATAATTACACTTGGATGTCGTGAAATTCCTATCTATTTTGTAAATTGATACAGCATTTTAAAGCGAAGACAACATTCAAAAGGAAATTTAATCGTTGAAGCAGGAAGCTGTCTCAACCGGTACAACGAAATACTCCCCCCCCCCCCCCCCAAGTTATATCAACTAGAGTCAAGGTACGGATTACCGCGTGTAAACACTAGCGAAACTGCAAACAATGTATAGCTTTGTATAGGTTTGGCCAACACTGGTCACCGCTTTGCTTAATTTGTGCAAACATGGGCGAACAAGTGCAAACGATGAATTACTAAACCAGAAAGCCCAAAGGCTTAGTGATTCCTTGCCAAATGGGGATGCTTTGTTGCACTGAGGTTTATCCCTCAAATTCACAAGTATTACAAGTATCTAATACCCCTGTCTTGAAATATCGTGTTTTTCAATGCATTTGGTATTTAACTTCTGATGACTTTCAAATGACCTCTGGACCTCCAAATGGATCTTGGATCTTGAAAATTCTTGGGAAATTTGCTTTTTGACCTCTGGTGACCCCAGATGACAATCTTGGGAATTCTTGGGAAATTTTGCTTTTTGACCTTTAGTGACCCCAGACGATGATCTTGGGAATTCTCGAGGAATTTTGCTTTCTGACCTTTAGTGACCCCAAATGACACTTGGGAATTCTTGCTTTATTACGTCTGGTGACCCCATGACAATCTTGGAAATTGTTGGGAAATTTTGCCTTTTGACTTGTGGTAACCCCATATGACAATCTTGGGAATTCTTGGGAAATTTTGCTTTTTGACCTTCAGGTGACCCCATATGCCGATCTTGGGAATTCTTAGGAAATTTTGTTTTTGACCTCCAGTGACCCTCAGATGACCTTTGACCTCTACCAGAAACAATTGGGTTCTTTCTCTCAACATGACAAATCAATATACCATGTATGAAAAGTGTCCTTCATTCCTACCTTGAGATATCATGATTACAAGATTTTTCAGTCTTTGACCCTCCAGACACCTCAATGACCTTTGACCTTCACCAAAACCATAGGGCTCTTTTCCCTCTCCACATGACAAATCTACACACTAAATATGAAGTGTCTATCATTGCTATCTTGAGATATCATTATTACAAGCGGATTTTACAAGCTTTTCGCAGTTTTTAACCTCCGGTGACCTCAGATGACCTTTGACCTCTACCGCAAACAATAGGGTTCTTCTCAACATGACAAATCTATATACCAAATATGAAAAGAGTCGGTCATTGCCATCTTGAGATATCGAGTTTTACAAGCCGTTTATGAGGCTTTTGCAGTTTAAACTCCGGTGACCTCAGAATGACCACTGACCTCTACAAAAACAGTAGCATTCTTCCTCTTGACATGACAAATCTGTAATACCAAATATGAAAAGTGTCCTTCACTCCTATTTTGAGAAATCGTGATTACAAGGTTTTCAGTCTTTTACTTCTGGGTGACCTCAAATGAACTTTGACCTTTACCAAAAACAATAGGGTTCTTCCTCTCCAACATGACAAATCTGTATCCCGAATATGAAAACTGTCAGTCATTGCTATCTTAAGATATTGTGTTTACAAGGCCGTTTATAAGGTTTTCGCAGCTTAACCGCCAGTGACCTTCAAATGAACCTTTGACCTCTACCAAAATCATACAGGGTTTCTTCCCTCTCAACATGACAAATCTGTATACCAAATATGAACAGTGTTGGTCATTGCTATCTTGAGATATCGTGTTTACAAGGTTTTTCGGTTTTTTTACCTCTGGTGACCTCAAATGACCTTTGACCTTTACCAAAAACAATAGGGTTTCTTTCTCTCAACATGATAAATCTACATACCAAATATGAAAAGTGTTGGGCATTGCTATCTTCAGATATCGTGTTTACATGCCATTTACGAGGTTTTCGCAGCTTCACCTCCAGTGACCTCAGATGACCTTTGACCTCTACCAAAATCAATAGGTTTCTTCCTCTTGACATGACAAATCTGTATAACAAATATGAAAAGTGTCAGTCATTGCTATCTTGAGATTAATCGTGTTTACAAGGTTTTCGGTTTTTTACCTCTGGTGACCTCAAATGACCTTTGACCTTTACCAAAAACAATAGGGTTCTTCCTCTTAACATGATAAATCTATATACCAAATATGAAAAGTGTCGGTCATTGCCATCTTGAGATATCGTGTTTACAAGCTATTTACGAGGTTTTTGCAGCTTAACCTCCAGTGACCTCAGATGACCTTTGACCTCTACCAAAATCAACAGGGTTCTTCCTCTTGACATGACAAATCTGTATGCCAAATATGAAAAGTGTCGGTCATTGCTATCTTGAGATATCGTGTTTACAAGGTTTTCGGTTTTTGACCTCTGGTGACCTCAAATGACCTTTGACCTCCACCAAAAACAATAGGGTTCTTTCTCCCAACATGAAAAATCTATATACCAAATATGAAAACTGTCAGTCATTGCTAACTGGAGATATCGTGTTTACAAGCTAAGCGTCACATACACACACATACACACACACATACACACATACACACACACATACGCACCCACACACACACACACACACACACACACACACACACGACATCACCATCGCATAGATTCCTTGCCTGCCTTCGGCAAGGAATCAATTAAGCGGGGACGATGCGCACTGCCTAAGAAGAATTTTTATGACTGGCTAACGCTAGCCCTAATCCCAAACAAATCCCTAACCTTAACAAAGGATACAATCGATACAATACAATAGAATCAGCCAATCAGAAAATACCTTCTTAGACAGTGCGATTAAACTCTTCTTTTTTAGCGTGGGCACTGGGTACATTGGCCGCGGAGTCATTTGTTCGGGAAATTCGTGGCGCGAAATATACAACAGAACAGAACTGAATGCCAAATGATTTCAGTTGGCGTTGTCCTGATGTCGTCTTGGCTTCCACTCGGTCTAATGTTTGCACAAGGCAGAATCGATGGCTTCGGACGAAAAGGGTAATTTTTTCGGATTTTCTTCCACATACTTTGATAAAATGAAACAAAATCATCCGGGAAGATTACTTAATAGGTTTGAAAGCAACAGAGATCAGTCAGTATTTTTTTATTTGGCCGGACTCGGTATTGTCTTGAATTCCGGGGTACTGAAATCGGAATTGGCTCGGACTCGGAGTGTATACATGGCCTGGATATATCCCAGAATGTGGGCTACTGGAGTCGGAGTTGACTTACAATTTAGTTAAGAGGAATTGAAAACAGCCCTGGAAATGAGGATTTAGTTCACCCGTCAGTTCGATTAAGGTTTATATTGGCCCAATTTTTCCTAAAGTGGCTTCTGGGGCTGTGTAAACTAAAATAATTGTATACATTATGAATGGTCTGTGAACCCTGTCGTAGGCGTAAAGTTCTTTTGTCACTGTAACAATGCTTTATTATATGCTGCAGTTCTTTCGATGCAAGAGATAGCAGACAGGGCTGGCTAAACTTGTCCGGTACGGAGAAAATTAATTGGATGTGTGGTTTCAACCTGTTAACAACTCTTGTCAAAATTCCTTTTCTGTGCCTTCAATTGGAAATATTTCAACAGGCTCCAGGGGGAAAGTGATCAGATCCACAGCTGAAAGCTTGGCTCCGACTTAAACGGCCCTCTACTACACAACTGCGAGTAGAACAAAGTTAACTGTGAGTGCACAAAAACGTTTGTATATAGTTTGATATTGCTGAATCTATTGTTGGCTAGAAAATTATCCATTATTTGGTTTTTTGAGCAGTTTTTTTTTTTTTTTTTTTTTTTTTGAAGCTGTAGGGGGATTTGAAAATCGGGTACTACATATAGGGAGTTTAGTATATTACCACCTCCCTGGCTGCATTGTACGTATACTAGCCGGTTGTTTGTTAACTTTTGTGTAATCTTGGCTTCGTATGAGATCACATATGTCGTGCCCCCTTTTCCGTGTATTCTTCAAGGGCCTCTCAGGCCACGGCTGGGGGACAAGGGAGCAGCGTCCCTCCTTTGATTTCAAAACCTTTAAATGAAAGTTGGTCACTATAATACTGACAATACTGAAAATTGTTTTCTTCACCGCGCATTTTCCCGGGTATTCTTCAGACCTCTGCCGTAGACACGCTCTTAAAATGATTTCTCGCTGACAGAATGAACCCCTCTTTCCAACTTGAACTGCACTGGAGCCATGGAATGTGCTGCCTTGTATATATATATATATATATATATATATATATATATATATATATATATATATATATATATATATATATATATATATATATATATGTAATATTTGTTTGTAGCTTTCGTCTTTTATTGATTTATTTTGTGTTTATTATTCACAGGCGTTGGACCACTCAGGCGTAAAAGAAATTCGGACTTCCAGGACGACTTCATGGCCTAACTGGTTAAAGGCATCTGCACGTTAAGAGGAAAGGTCTGGGTTTGAGTCCAAACTGGAGCTGGTAGATATTTCACCGAGTTCTTAATTCTAATATATAGATATATATATATCTATATATATCTATATATATATATATATATATATATATATATATATATATAATATATATATATATATATATATATTATATATATATATATATATATATATATATATATATATAATATATATATATATATAAGGTCGATTACTGCGAAGCACTTGTGAAATGTATAGGTCAATGAAAGTAGTAAAAAGTGCTTAAAGTTTAGGAGAAAACTCCGCAACATTCAGTCCATTAGGGGTGAGGGTCCCGAGCTTCATAATTAACCGGTTTTCTGCAATTAAACGATCGCGGTCGGAACCTCGGCATGATATTGCTGCCGTGACCATCAGGTCCTGTATCGAGCAAACTGACGGGGGGTTGAAATGATTAGCTACTGGAAAGCCAGGAAAGTTTTGCTTGATGGATCTTAAGTGTTCCGTAACTCGATCAGCCAGGCGCAGTTGCATTGTTTTACTGCGTTGTTTCACTTTATACATACACACTCTGTGAGCGCGGCCAACGCACGTGCGTCGGTCGAGTTGTGTAGGCACGCGTTTGTTTGTTTCATTTGAATCGCGTTTTACTGATCAGTTGATATTTTGCCGCCTGATGAAGGGTATGTACCCGAAACGTTGCGGAGTTTTCTCCTAAACTTTAAGCACTTTTTACTACTTTCATTGACCTATATATATATATATATATATATATATATATATATATATATATATATATATATATATATATATATATATATATATATATATAATATATATATATATTTCTATTAATAACCTATTAGGGAGACAAAATGCAGTTATAATTGGTATATTAAGGAGACATTTTCACTATGGAGACAAATTCATGTCTCCCTAATTCTTTGCACCATTATTTAAACCTCTTCTCTACATTCTTTCTAAAAGATTTTTATTTCTATGGTAGCGTATTACCGCCCTCTTTATTATGCTACTGTGTAAGCTGCATAAATACATCATAGGTGCTATTATTTACCATAGAAATACAGGTGTGTCATGTGTTGCATGTACAGTAATTTATATGTATTATAGGGAGACAAAAAAGTATTGCGAAATACTTTATAATATATTGTTTATTTAATTAAACCTTGTGTGTAAAAGATACAGTTAAAACAAACGTACCATAAGTTAAAGGCATTCATTAAGAATTATTGGTATTTTTGTATGGATATTTGTATGCTTAGATATGGAAATACATTAAATTTTATGAATATAACCGATTGTCTCCCTAAGGAAGGATTTTATCCCAATGTCTCCCAAATGTTTAATTTAGTGTTATATATATATATACATATATATAGATATATACATATATATATAGATATATACATATATATATTCTATAATATATATATATAATTATATATATATTTATATATATATATATATATATATATATATATATACTGCTTGTGTAGTCTTGGCATTTTCGTCCAAGACGTAATACTGTTGCTTTTATGCTAGCACGCTCCTTAGAGCTTGTGCACTTTGGTATTCATAGGCCGTGTACCGTGAAAGGGCGGACTGACGCAAGTTATGCTTGTGTCCAGCCTTGCCATTCAGTCTTGAAACCTACTCTGAGCTGCACTGATGAGATCTAACAAGATCGAAAACAGTTTCCTGTCTGCAGATTGAGTAATATATATATAAATATATATATATATCGATATATGATATATATATATATATATATATATTTATACTATATATATATATATATATATATATATTATATATATATATAGTAAAACAGAAAAGTTCCACGCATACTCCGAGGTAAATATGAAATAAAGAAAGGAATTCAATAATGAGCCTAAACTGGTTGATTTTAGAGTATAAAAGATACAAATGTATTTCGAAATTTTCGGTCCCCCTGGAACCTTCGTCAGCGAGATTTTTAAGGCAAAATGAGTACAATGATTGCACAAGAAAGCAGCATGTAATAACAAACAAAAGAAGGGATTAAATTGTTTGCTGGAACGTGTAACTGATTTAGAAGACCTAAGGTCTTTGTTAAGTCCGGTGATGTGTGATTTAAGATTCATTATCAAAACAAGTTCGGTACGCTTTCGTTGTTCTGCGCAAATAAAGTTATTTGCAATGAGGATTACTTTGAGATTTTCGATGGAATGGTGGGGAAGGTTAAAGTGCTCTGCTACTGGGAATCCAAGAGTATTGTCACGGATTGACTGCTTGTGGTTATTGAATCTTAGACGGAAGGAGGTCCCAGTTTCACCCACGTAGAGCTTGTCTTTACATAGATTACAAAGGAAAATGTAAACAACATTACAGGAATCACAATTAAGGTTAGGAGGAATGATCGGAAAATTTATGTTAGGGATGTTGATACGTTCTTCAGTCGTAATATGCTTGCAGATTTGGCAGCGTTTTTTTTTTGTTGCAGTGAGCGTTGCCCTTAGAGGCGTAGTCTAAGGTCAGTAATTTGGAGGAAGTAAGAATTCTCCTAAGGTTAGGGGGCTGGCGCAATGCTAGGAGAGGGGGGTCGGAAAAAATGCCTGAAAGGGCTGGATCGTCTTTTAGGGAGACAAAAGTTTGTTTTAAGGTGCTTGCAAGATTGGAAATTAGGGGATGGTACTTAAGCACAAGGGGTATACGCGTATTGGGGGTTTTAATTTTATAGGATAAAAGGTCCTGGCGATTAATTGAAGCAAGGGCATCCCTACCATGAACTTTTTAAAGACCATGTTAACTCCTTCCATGACAGTATTAAGTTTACTTTTGAGGTTTCAAACCATCAAATAGCTTTCCTTGACGTACTGGTAAAACTAGACGCAGGAACCATCTCGACTTCCCTTTATTGCAAACCCACAGACAAACATCTCTTGCTACACTTCGTTAGTGTCCACCCTCAGAAACTGAAAAAGTCAATAGTTTATAGTCAATGTCTTCGCACGAAACGTATTTGCTCTGACCCCGCTGACTATGATCGTTCGGTTTCTTCCCTCACCGGTTACTTTCTATCGAACGGCTACCCCATCCACATTATCAAACAAGGTATACTTAAAGGTGCTTCAATTAATCGCCAGGACCTTTTATCCTATAAAATTAAAACCCCCAATACGCGTATACCCCTTGTGCTTAAGTACCATCCCCTAATTCCCAATCTTGCAAGCACCTTAAAACAAACTTTTGTCTCCCTAAAAGACGATCCAGCCCTTCAGGCATTTTTTTCCGACCCCCCTCTCCTAGCATTGCGCCAGCCCCATAACCTTAAGAGGAGAATTCTTACTTCCTCCAAATTACTGACCTTAGACTACGCTCTAAGGTCAACGCTCACTGCAACAAAAAACGCTGCCAAATCTGCAAGCATATTACGACTGAAGAACGTAGCAACATCCCTAACATAAATTTTTCCGATCATTCCTCCTAACCTTAATTGTGAATTCCTGTAATGTTGTTTACATTTTCCTTTGTAATCTATGTAAAGAAAGCTCTACTGGGGTGAAACTGGGACCTCCTTCCGTCTAAGATTCAATAACCACAAGCAGTCAATCCGTGACAATACTCTTGGATTCCCAGTAGCAGAGCACTTTACCATTCCCCACCATTTCCATTGAATCTGCAAGGTAATCCTCATTGCAAATAACTTTATTTGCGCAGAACAACGAAAGCCGTACCGAACTTTGTTTTGGATAATGAAGCTTAAATCACACATCACCGGACTTTAACAAAGACCTTAAGTACCCTTCTAAATCAGTACACGTTCCAGCAAAACAATTTAATCCCTTCTTTTGTTTGTTATTACATGCAGCTTCTTGTGCAACTATTGTCCTCATTTTTGCCTTAAAATCTCGCTGACGAACGGTTCCAGGGGGACCGAAAATTTCGAAATACATTTTTGTATCTTTTATACTCCTAAAATCAACCAGTTATGCTCATTATTGAATTCCTTTCTTTATTCATATATTATAATATATAATATATATATATATATATTATATATATATATATATATAGTATGTATGTATTATATATATATATATATATATATATATATATATATATATATATATATATATATTATATATATATATATATAGTATATATATATATATATATATTTATATATATATATAAGTATGTGTGTGTGTGTGTGTGTGCTGTGTGTGATATGCCAGAAGACAGGAGTAGGCTTAAGTTTATGTCATAACATATTAAATATCAATGGGCTTTTATAAAAGTAGCATACGTACAGTCTTGTATTTCCGTGAT
>JAIZAY010001678.1:0-13705 GCA_029531755.1 Holothuria leucospilota | reverse complement strand
AGGCAGGACCCAAAGTGTGAAAGAGCCCCCTCTGGCATTGGCTTGTTGCTGAATTTTTCCTAATGGGCTATATAAGTCCGCACGGAATGAACGAGGAATTTATCTGAAGGTTTCTTTCAGCTATTCCAGGAAATGTGCACAAAGTTGGCGAAATGTTTTGGGTTACAGGTTCTTGGGGGTCGACACAGTGCCTTGTAATGTGAGGAGGAGGACAGTACCCCTAGATCTGTCCTATGGTATCCTTGGTTCAGGTTTTCCTGCAGAGATTGTCTGGATGGGTCGTCCTGTGGTAAAAGGAATTGAAGACCAGGTTGTCAGGTATATTAAATCAAATATGAAAGATAGAGACCCACAGGCGGCTAATTTAAGAAGTTTACGTTTATTTTTAGGTATCCTGGGCTAAATGTGTCGAAGTTTTGCCTTAGTCAAGGTGAGTACGGAGACTGGTAGGTGAAGTGGGGGTGGGCAGAAGAGCGAGTACAAGAATATATTCAATTAGGTCGTCCTGAACAATGATTTGCGCACTACCATGGTCATTCATATCCAATCTCTCCAAAGAAAATCTACCCTACGATTGCAATTTTTTTTATGAACAAAGAATTGCCAGAAGACCAAACTTGGAGGAAAGTCGTTGAATATTGGTTATTCTGATTGGCTTATAATTGCATTTTTCTGGCAGGGATCAAATAAGTTAAAACAGGACAGTGGAAAGGAGGTTTTTTTCATCTCACAGGGGATTAAATGTTTTAGTAGAACACTTCTGGATGGTGTTCAGTGAATTATCCCCTTCTTTCATTAGAGAGGTTGGAATTTTGTACACCACAAGATTCACAAAACTCAAAAGGGGTACTACAAGTGGAGGCTTTAGACAAACTAGCTCTTCCCCTGGTTGAGAGTAGACGAGATATTCTGAAAATCTTTCTGCCCAGCTGTGCCACTATCGAATGTTGTGCCTTGTCCTGTTGCAATGCGTTAGCTGGTAAGGTCGGTGGAGAAATTGGTCACTTTAGTCCGTCTCGGCGGATGTTATTTCAAACAATGCATTCAAATTTGGGGACAGACATGCTTTATATACAGGGAGGTAGAAAATAGCATAATTTTAGAAAATAATATCATTGGAGGGGTCGGGGTGTTAAAGACGGAAGGGATGTTTTTTTCAATTCATTTTGATACGAGAGCCAACTGTGAAAACCTGTTGAAGCTTAACAAAGATGATGCGCCTTGCTATAATTGCTCGAGCCATCTCCCTCCGGGGTTTTTTGTCCACCAGATGTACTACATAATGTCCTCGGTCGGATCATGTGACCCATATACCGAAACAGTATTCCTAAGAATGTCAGGGAATTCCTGAAACTTTTCCATGTTTCATTTAATGAATCGATGAATTAGTCGCCATCTATTTGGAGCAGTTTTTTTATAATATGCTTACTACTCTGAAAAGTAGACAGAGACCAGTATTAATGAAACCCTGATTTTATTGGGCTCTCGAGTTGATCCTTACAGATTATAGCTGGGGGTACAACCAATGAAGACAAAGGTCAACTTCAAATTAAATTCAGAGTTATTTTACCAGAGGACGCTTCATAGCTGAAATACACAGCTTCATTAATTGACACCCCGCTATATGTCATGACTAATTGACTATGGTCTGTATTTTATGGATACCCTCCCATGCTCCTTAGGGAGCATTTCAAGCTGAGGTGGTGGAGCATGCGCTCAATTATATTCATACCAATTTCTATTATCAACTATACGACTAGACACTGGTTGGCAAATTTGGTGTTGATCCTATATTGGCTACCTTAATGTCCACATGTGGAAGAATATCTGCTTTCGAGATCACTTCATTGGTGTCGTGTTCAGTGAGGGAATAAAAAAGATGTTCATCAAATGCATTTGGTTGTTTTTAAGAAAAGGCATATTGCTGCCTTAAACGTAATTCCAAGCATATTTTAAGGGGCTAAGCCTAGTCGAGAGAATGAAGCTGAAGAAAAATGCTGCACACTTAATAGAGGCAAAAAAACAGCATGGCTGATAAGGGTTCCATTGTCCTTTGTCTCCACTTAAACTTTGTATTGGGTTTGGCTCTGTACCTAAGTTAAACAAAAATCATATACCGCCTGGGACATGCTGAGTGGATCTCATTAAAATATATAAAAGGACGAGATGAGAGAGGAAGGTACCATTACCACAAAGTTGTTTATTTCCAAAAATCTTTACATTGTGCTTTGTATTAAATAAGAAGTCAGTAAAGGGTTCTAAATTGCCACTTTGCCTTGTTTGAATGCGATATAGACAAGGTTTAAAATATTGTGACTTCTCGTATGTTTTTGTATTGTATTCAGGCTAATTGAACTGTTATTGCAGAAAGAAATATGAAATTTTCCACTGCCTGCAGCTTCCGAAAACGGAATTGTACAAAAAAGAAAAGTGTATATGCAAAACATTTTGCAAAGAAATCTAAGCTAATTTCTTTACTCAAGAAAAGGCAGAGGCGAAAAAATCTGAAATTATCTCTCCCCAAAAGAAGTAATCCCGGTTTGCATTACGTTTGGAAGAATTGGAAGGCAATGAGCAGTGGTGGTGGGAAACTAACTTATTGTGAGAGTAAAAGGAGAATGAGTGGGTTATTTGCTCAATTTAAAACACTTACTCCAAGAAGCAAGAAAAGAAATTTAGATGAGTGGCGTGAAGAAGATAGGAAGAGAAACAAGATTGTAGTACATAACAGCAGGAGGGCTTTAAAATTTTAACAGTTTGAAGCTTTAGTGGAGGGTTAACATTTTCTTTGTGGCAGATGTGGGAGTAGGTTAAGTTTTAAGTGTTGTAATTTCTTTCAGCAGTTATAAGTTATCCAGCTGTGTTTGCATGGGATATTTATATGGCCGTCCATAATTATTATGGTTGTACTTTTATTTGAGTGGAGTCATCTGAAAGTGTCATTAGCAAACTAAATGTATTTATCTTTGCTTGATATTTATAAAGTCAGTCTAAGCAAGCTGCATTACTTGTGAGCCATATGTCATAGTTAATGATATTTCATAGGCCACCTATGCTTTAGGGTATTTGTTTTACAAACATATTTTTGTAAACCTGCACACGTCAGTTTTTGCTACTGCGTTTTGAAAACCGTGGTTACCACTGTTCAACCTTATAACACTGGGTCATGATGTCACGAAAGCACATGACAGTGCACCCTCCTTTTGTAGGAGAGGTCAATAAAGAGACAGCGGGTAATACAACACAAGGGGTGCAAATGTAGGAAGAAAACTGTGTGTGGTGGCTCATCAAGCTTGATAGCGAAAACAATGGAGCAGGGCTGCAGCGTAGACAATCCCGTCTGCTATCCACCACAGCCAAATTGGGGCTCGGGGGGGGGAATGAGGGGGATTTCTACTGCTGCAGCCACATGCTCCATTGTTTTCTTTCAAACATGACATCATTGTGACATCAATGCATAAGGTGTATATGTCTTTCTACATGATATTTATTGAGCCATCCTTGCTTCAGGTTAACTGTTGCACTGTGTGATATGTTTGTTTAAAGCCATCCTTCCAAAAAGTATAAATCCAGTCTTACTGTTTTTTAACATGTTGAACTAGAACCTGCATTTTGTAAAACTACTGTACATTGCAAGTGGGCATGTATTCTGAAACTTAGGGGCTATTATATATTACTTTACTGTATTTGTGGACAGCCATAAAAGTTTTATAGCCCTTGAAGTATTACTTGCCATGTCAGCCATGCATCTATTTTACCTGTACATTATATTTTTGAAAGTAGCCAAACATCTCACTGGGTTTGCTAATATATGTCTTCCAAAACTATATTTTTGAAACTATAGTTACCAATGCATGACCTTCTACATCATATTTATTAAGCCATCCTTGCTTCACGGTAACTGTTGCACTGTCTGATATTTTGTTTAAAGCCGTCCTTTTCAAAAAGTTAACCTTTTGTGTGTATATATATATATATATATATATAATATATTATATAGATATATATATATATATATATATATATTATCTATATATATATATATAATATATTATATATATATATGTTAAATAAGTCTTCGAAAGAAGGTTCAGTATAGTCCTTGCATGGATATAAAGCTTATCTTGCTGTTATTTAACATCTTGAACTTGCATTTTATAAAACTACTGTACCTTGCAAGTGGGCATGTATTCTGAAACTTAGAGGCTGTTGCCTTCAGTGAGTTAAATATTACTTTTACTGTATTTGTGGACAGCCTGTACATTATATTTTTGAAACTATGGTTACCAATGCATGTCTTTCTGCATGATATTTATTAAGCCGTTCTTGCTTCACGGTAACTGTTGTACTTTTGTCTGACATATACATTGAAATCCGTCCTATGCAAAAAGTTAACTGTTGTACATATTTTTTAGGTTGTCTTTCAAAGTAGGTTAAGTACCGTACTTGCATGGGTATAAACGCAAAGCCATTCTTGCTGCTTTGTAACAACATCTTGAACTTCACCCTCCAAGTGGGCATGTATTAGATTGTACTTGGTTTGCGCATAGTTTGATGGGCTTTCATTCAAAGTTTTGTATTGTTTTAAAAAACCTTGTGCCTTTAACTTGTTCCATTTTTATAATTTTTGTGTGAAATCTTTACCTATGCCACAATTTACAAAATCCATTCCAAAGCCTAGAGGCAATTGCCTTAAGCAAATTAGGAATTATTATTCTTGGGGGAAAGCATTGAAAGTTTGCCAGCTTGTAGTATGTGCCATTGTATTCTTCATTCATCTATTGTACATGTAAATTTTTGAAACCACCTTTCCATGTCTTTTTACTTGATATTGATGTTTAAAGCCATTCTTTGAAAATAGATCACTGCATGTGTTTGCATGTATTTTTAAAGCTGTATTTAAAAGTAGGTAAAGTACAGTCCTTCAATGAATATATAGCAGTCATGCTGTTTTGTAACATCTTGAAGTTGAACCTGCATTTTACAAAACTGTTGAACCTTGCAAGTGGGCATGTATTAGTTCTCACTTGGTTTGTACATTATTTGGTGGGCTTCCATTCAATCTGCAGCAAACAGACATGTATGTTGCCCATTTCTTGAAGTGATACTGCCATGACACTCTCATTGTCTTTAATACTTGCCTTGTATTCTGCATAAATTAAAGTTTGGTGCTTTCAGTAATTCCTTACAGCTACTTTTGTATTTCACATATTTTATTTAATATGTTGTTTTTGTGTCAAATTCAGTCATCATTAGTATTACCAAGAACAATGCAGGAAATGTTTAATGGCTTGTGTTCAATTTTTTTGTCAGTAAGCATATGGGTAACCTATAACTTCAACCCCCCCCCCCTTGGAACAGGTGAAATCAATACAGTATTACTTTTCCATGCACACAGACTACCATAGTATATCTATAACCCCAACTCAGAAGATCTTTTCTCTCCACAACATTAGTATTGTGACAATGAATGTGTCCCAAATAGAAATGAAACAATTTTCAAGGCTAAACCCCTCCCCTCCCTGGAAAAACTGCCCCCATAGGCTTTTATGGGAATCGACTTGAATGTGAGAAAAGCCGAGCTTGAATGCCAGATGTTTGCCATCACTGATATTACCCGTACCTATTTTATTAACCGTACCTATTGCTTGCTTTTTTAATTAGTAGACACAGGAGCCAACAGATCCCCCTATCCTACCCCCCCCCCATTTCCCACAACACCGGAAAATCGTGACTCTAAGATAAATATTTTCCCCTTCACAACTTTAGAAGTGTTGATGGTAATGTTGCCTATACAAAAAAAAAAACAAAAAAAAAAAAAAAAAACCAGGCAAAAATGTAAAATTTCTCCCCATCTGCACTATTGTAGGAACCTGCTTCAGTGTCAGAAAAGACAATCTTCAATTCAGGTATTTGCTATTGCTACCGATTTATCATCTAACCAGACGCCTGACTGCTGCTATTGCATCCTAATGTTTCTATTTAATGTACAAGGTTAACACTATTTTAACTCCCGCAATCTGAAATCACTGGATCTTCGCCTTTCCCTAAATAGGGGAGCATGTACTGTAATGATGGGTTATTCCTGCCAACCTTTCCATACTCTTATTGTGTTTGTCACTGCTCAGTTCACATGCCCATACCAGTGTTTGCTTCTGTAGCTATAAATATCCAACAGAAAAGGATATAAGCAGGATCTTTAAGAGAACACTTCCTTTGTATGCAGTATCTAGCTATGCCCGTACTACTTTGTGCATCACACACCAGTCAGTTGCATGATTGAGCGCACTCTCAATGGGTGAAGCAGGAAATGACTGTGGCAATAATCTTTGGGATGACCTTGGTTTGTTGGCAAAAGAGATAAGATGCAGACACAGGAGATAAGCTGTGGTCAGTTACTTGGTGAATTTTCTTGAAGTTTAGCTAAAAGGGAGAAAACCTCATGTTCCTGAATTAGTGAAGTGGGGGGTAGTGAGTGAAGTGGGGGGGGGGGGTAGGCGGTTCACTATCTGACGCTACCAAGGAGGATCGGTGAACTGTTGAGTTTTTTTTAGGGAGTAGTCCAAATCAATTCATGGGTTTTATATAATAAAACTGATTTAACTATAAGCAAGAAGCTTAAAATTCCACTCTTTTTTGGAGGAATAGTTGAGTCGTTCGTCAATGCAATTGACATTTGGGTGGTGTAGTTTTTTTGAAACCAACTAGAACCCGGTTTCTGTCTCCTCGTTTTTGCTAGCTACTACGTCGGAACTTCATCAGTAAGTAGCCTTTCAAACAGTATTGCTTAGGTTCGTCATGAGATTTAAAATGCAGCTATGAGCGCATGCAATAAAATGAATTAGTGGGGGGTAGGCGCTGATATAAGACACTCTGCGAATTACTCAATTAGCCATTAAAAGGCCGCAAAACGTTAACGTATGAAATTTAGCGCTACTCCATGGCACATATAAGGCAAATGCTTCTGAGACAAGGTGTTCCGCCTGATGTACATCCGATTTACCTCAACAAAGGAACTACCCCATGTCATGACTTTCGTGAGTTTGAGTGGCTAAATTGAATTTTTTAAAAGTTCTTTTCTTTTCTTCCCAAAAGTTTGTTTTTTTATATATGCGAAGTCCTGCCAACTGGGGTAACTTACCTAGATTTGAAAAATCATGAAAAAACGCTGAAAACAGTCGAGTCACCTCGTGGCGTCGACGGGTCACACAAAGTCTACATCCTAAGCTCAACTACGTTACCTTTTCAGTAAATTGCACCGGATCGATATTTTTATTTTTGGCACAATAATTCGCTCCACCACGCCACACAAGGCTTCACAAAGGTCACATATAACGAGCAATACACGCTCTAGATTGTGCAGCGAAAGAAATCAGGATTCCGATTTCATAGAGGAATGTTTATAAATTAAGTACGTAGTAAAGGATACGTTAGCCTAGCCCCTCGGTTAGCCATTAAAGGTATTGACTGACTACAAACGAAGGGCGCACACTACTGTGTACTATAAACTCCCCAAAGGTTAAGAAAGTGCAGACCACTAACTTTTTAGTCATCAAAGCCACGCATCTTTACCCAAATATCTAAGAACAAGGCATTGTGAAAGCAAGCTTGAGAAGCACAGTGGATTTTATTTTGCGTACATTCGCATCAATCCCGGCGTTTGTTTCCCGACCGTCTTTTTTCCCTATCAGCAATGACACGAAATCTAAAAGATTTACTTGTGTAAATCAAGTTTTACTGCAGAAGAGTTTCGGACGAAACAGGAGGGTTTAAAACGACGAGTACTTTTTATATATTGCGCATGCGCTCATAGCTCTGCATTTTAAATCTCATGACGAACCTAGCCAATGTCTTGAAAGGCTACTACTGATGAAGTTCCGCCGTATAGAGCAAGAGAAGAAAAACCGGTCTAGTTGTTGGTTTTCTCAATAAAAAAAAAACCACCCAAATGGTTCAATTTGAGAACGACTCATGAAGTTCCTCCAAAAGGAGTGGACATCTGTTAAGCTTTGCTGCGTATAATCATGTTATAACATGATCGGGTACTATGTCCCTAAAAACCTCAACCCAGTTTCACACGGCGACTTGGTAAGCGTCAGATAGTGAACCTGCCTCACCACCCCCCACTGCTTCACTTCACTTGATTTTGCTGTCTCTTTTCCCTCTCGGAAAATGAGACTTAGGGTAGATGCACTGAGAATCCTTTCCGAATGGAATCTCTGACGATATACCGATACCGAAGGAAATTATACTCGTACAGTCCTTTCGTCCCACAAAAGCGGGACTTGAACAGTTAAAAATAGTCGGAAAGAACTGTAAACTAGCACAACTTTTTTCTGTGAGATCTTATCAAAGCCTAGTTTTGGCGTCACCCTTCGTCCAATCATCATTCAAAGCTCGAGATTTTTCTTATCACGTCAAAGAGACGTTTTATAAGCTGAAGAACTGCGCCTGCGCCATACAAAAGGCAACACGCTGTCTCTCCGAAAGAAGTATGGAAAAACCGACGGAGGTTCGAAAATCAATGAAGAGGCAAAGCGGCCCGTTCTTCGGACAATAATTCTGATCATTGTGGCATAAAAGCAGGACTAAATTTTCAGACATATAAAGCTCATAGCTCTGAAATTCCCTCCGCCCTCGCTTCATAAAAAGTTAAACTAGCGCAAAATGATCGTGCTTCTAAAAGAGCACAATAAGATCTCACAAATCTAGAACAGGGTTAGAAAGGAGGAATTTTCTGAGACTATAACGTAGCCCTTTAAAAGCCCATGAAAAGCCTTTGAAGCAGCGAAAGCAACTCCTTAAAGACTTCCTTAACCCTTCCTCTTTTCGACAGGAAACTGTCGAATTCCGAAGGCAACTCAGCTGCCTGATAAAAAAGGGTTAAATTTCATTACAATCCAAGAGAAGCTAAGACTCTGCGAATTACTCAAGCCATTAAAAGGCCGCAAAACGTACGTATGAAAATTCGCTACTTTCCATGCATATAAGCAAATGCCTTCTGACAATAGTTCCGCTTGATGTACACCGCTACTCAACAAAGGAACCACCCATGAACTTATCGAGTTAAGTGGCATAAATTGAATTTAAAATTCTTTTCTTCCCAAAAGTTGTTTATGGAAGTCCCTGCCAACTGGGGTAATTTACCTAGATTTGAAAATCATCATGAAAAAATACGGAATCAACGCCTCGTGGGCGACTGCGGGTCACACACAAAGTATCCTACATCCTAGCTATTCCTCCATGTTACCTTTTCAGTAACCCGATCGATATATATTTTTTTGCACAATTCGCCAACGCCAGCCACCGCAAAGGCTTCACAAAGGCACAATACGGCTAATACGCCTAGAGTGTGCAGCGAAAGAAACGAGGATTCCATTCAGAGAGGAATGTTTTTTAGGCAATTAAGTACGTAGAAAAAAAGTTAGCCCTGGCCATTAAATGGTATTGACTACAAACGAAGGGCGCACCTACGTATACTAGTATCCCACCCAAAAGGTTATAGTAAGTGGTCGCATCCACTTAGGCTCAAAGCCAACGCATACAACCAAATATCTTAAGAGCAATGTGCATTCTTGAAAGCAAGCTTGAGAAGCACACGGGATTTTATTTTGCGTACATTTGCATCAATCCCGGCGTTTGTTTACGCCGATCCGTCTTTTTCCCTATCAGAGGTCGACAACTAAATCTAAAAGATTTACTTGTGTAATCAAGTTTTACTGCAGAGTCGGATCAGACAACAGGAGGGTACGACGATACTTTATTGCATTGCGCTCCTAGCTGCCTTTTAAAAAATCTCATGACGAACCTAGCCAATGTTTGAAAGGCTACTACTGATGAAGTTCTCCGCCGTATAGAGCAAGAGAAGAAGAAAACGTCTATGTTGGTTTTCAAAAAGCGCCCCCCAATAATGTCAATTTCTGAGAATCGACTCCATATTCCTCCAATAAAGAGTGGAACTTTAAGCTTTATGCTTAAATATCATGTTATAAGACATGATCGGGTACTAGTTCCCGTAAAAAAACTCAAACAGTTCACCCTACGTTGGTAGCGTCAGATAGTGCACCGCCTCTACCCCTCACACTTTGCACAGATAGATAATATATATAAATATATATATATAGTATATAATATATAGTATATACTATATATATATATATATAGATATATATATATATATATATATAAGTATTGTATGTAATATATATTATATATATATATATATATATATATTATACTATATATATATATATATATATAGTATATATAAATATATATTATATATATCTAAGATTTATATATGTGTGTGTGTGTGTGTGTACTAGTAAACCTTTTTTTGGTGCTTTTGCAACAGTTTGCCTAGTCAGCTCCCTTCAACAAAACGTCAGCCTACACTGGTATGACAGGGTACAGTGGTAAGATATTTTATGTGAACACTACACAGCCTGTCACACTATTGCCATATGTGCAATCCAATTTCTTATCACTGCAATTGGCATTATGTGTGCTGAAACAATTTTCTAAGGAAGTAAGTCAAGTCCAGAATAAATACATAAACAGCAAGAATCAAGCTGACTTTTCCTTACTTCCAAGGTCCCCTTTTTCTACACAAATAGTAACATGTCCATTTGTGTTTAATGTGTGTTATGTTAAATAAAATGTTGACTAAATAAACATGAATTCAATCTGCATCGCTATTTGAATGTTTGTTTAATACAGATTCTATTATTTGGATTCATCAGAAATGTCCATGTTCTGATCTTGGAATGACATAGATACTTTCTATTTTATAATATCCAATCTTTTGAGGTTTTTTACAAAAATCATTGCGTATCATTTTACCCATTTGAATATAACTTCGTTAACTAGCTACACCCAAAATACAATGCATTTTGTAATAGATATTTCATTTCATTTCATTTCATTTCATTTCATTTATTTGATTCTTCCACAACTTGACTTTCAATAAATTTATTTACACACATACACATTACTGAAGATTACATGAAAGCTTGTCTGAATCTATTCTAAATTACAGATTATAGACATTCTATTCACATGAAGACAGCTTTTAACTTCGAAATATTACAAAACACATAATAGCTACATACATTGTTATCAACTGCAAGTTGGGAGGGGAGTGATCGCAAAAACTCTTCAGTAGAGCTCTTAACTGGACGATAACTCCCCTATAGAAAACAGGTATCACGCTAATCGCATTACATTTACTACACATAATTACTAGTCCCGGCCTCCTCATCCCCCCTAACCCCCCAAACAACAAAACCTGCCCTCCCCTACGGATGATAGTAGTAGTAGAATCTATGCTCATATTTGCTTGTAGGAAAGTACTTCTTAAGATGATTTTTGAATATCCGTTTTACTGTTGAAAACTCTTCTGAGATTTTCTAGTGGCAGATGATATCTCCACACACACTTACTGAGGCGATATACTTGAGAGCATCTTTTGGGCATTGTTTTGGCAAGGAAACCGGTGAAGTTCTATGAGCTTTGACGAGTGTTGTAGTCATGAATCTTGGGTATCTGTGATTATACACGCATTCTCTTAACTTTCGGGGTACGTTGCTATTTCTCCACATCTAAAAATAAAACAGGCAATGCTCAGGTTGACAATGTCAGGTAATTTCAGTAAAGCTTAAGAGAAGCTGTAATAATGGACTGGTGTGTATCAACGCCATTATAGACCCAGAAATGTGGCGAATATGGCTTTTTTTCTAGTACATAATAACCAATTTGGTTTTACAATTCTGATTTAGCAGTTCCTGGACCAAACAAACAACCACAGCAATATGTAAGGTGGGGGTATGATTTAAGACTTATACGTATAAATAACACACGCAAGGCATTTTAGGCAAGAAGTGTCTTAAGCTTACCAGAGTATTCCACACTTCGAGATAACAGGATAGAGAACCTGGAATTGATATGGTCACGCCATGATACTATTTTGGAGTCTATCCAAACACCAAGGAACGTTTAGTTTTTGCTCAGTTTTGTGTGGGGGACGAGTATGCATAAGTTTACCATCTATTGACAATGCGAAAACTTAAACTTCTGCCTGGGGCTTAACCGAATCCCATATGTATTTTAGTCTTATATCAATATATGAAGTAGATAACGATTGTTTAGCTTTAAACCCACATCATAAAATTTTATCAAGTTCATTAATTATACTGTTTTCCAAACTTTTGCTCTGATTGTCCCCGTGCGTGAGAAAAAAAATTTGTATCCATCCTGCGAATAGCTACACTGGAAGAAGTACAAGCCAACAATCAGTTTAGTGGTCAGGGGGGGGACGTTATGGTAAAATCAACTAACACAATTAATTCGTGGAAATGGATGCCAGATCACTGTTCAACCTCCGTTGGCACATTACAAATGTCATTCACATATAAAATAAACAACAACGGACCAAGGATTGAACCCTGAGGTACTCCACATTTTATATCTAAGAGATCAGAGCTTTCGCCATTGAAAAGAGTGAAGAGATATAACAATGTTTAGTTTTTGCCATTTTCTGGGAGCTTTGAACCATTCTAAATTAGAGCCCACAATATTTATAACGCTCTGCTTGCACAACTGGAAACTGGAGGAACTGGATGAGAAAGGCACTGTGGTTCCCTCAGTTTTTATCTTTATGGGTGGATCACAGTATCAATTTAATGTATGCGAGTATACTAGTAAGGTGTAGGCCCTGATCTACATGTGGTTCCGACCAATGATGCTATATGGGTTTTAACATTAATCAGAACAAGGTTACTTAGCATGGAGGCAAGCGTCGCAGTGGAGTTGGGAAGTAATCACTCAGGATCATTCGATCAATGGTGTAATTAACATAATTTGTTGGGAGTTGTTGGGCAAAAAGTAGAGAAATAGTAGATTTCGCCAGGTAAAATGTAGGATAAGTCTAGGCAGTCGTAGGTAGAAAAAAGTAGGAACACAGAGTAGAATCACTCCACCGACAACTCACACAAACTCTTGAAGCCTGACAATATATCGGACAGGGTACTGATACATTTTGCAGGGACTTTTTAAAAGCTACCTCGCACAGGTTTTGCAGGTGACATAAATCTCCGGAGTAACAATGAATTATTAGGGTTTGTAGTGTTTTCTCATGCAAATTATTATTGTAGACTTGTTCCATGAAAACATTGTCAGCTACATACTGAAAAGTCGCAATCTCCTTCGTTTCTCGCAAAACGGTGTGGTTATGAAATACAGACGGTGTTCTCTTGAAGATCCATCATCTACTGTAGTTTTAACAGTCCTGTCTGCTTACAAACGAATTTCGACCAATTTTGTCGTTACTTACTAATCTAATGCTATCGGTCTCAATTAATGCCATGATTGTTGCTCGTAAGCGTGTGTGTTGGGTTTGGAGGGTTCACCTTGCAATTGCTGCTAGCCTCATATGAGGGAAGGGTACGTTGATTTGGACACTTTAAATAGTAGGCATACACAAGTTTTGATTATGGCCCAATAGAATCCACAAACAAACTCATCAATAACATTCCAAAATACCTGGAAGAAAGTTGACAAAAAAGGAACCGTACATCCTTCTTCTTGGTGGTCGACTCGAGCCAACCTCGTTCTTTTGTTTATAATTGAACGCAAAGCCGTGAAGCAATCATCCTCTGACTCAAGGCGTTGGACCACTGATTCGTGTCTACTGTTCTTAGTTACTGCA
>JAIZAY010001677.1:0-13710 GCA_029531755.1 Holothuria leucospilota | reverse complement strand
AAATCGAAAAGCACGCCTATTCGAAATTGAAAATGTTCAAGATCATGTTTGGTTGTTACATGTTTATACAGAGAAATCTTTGTAATAAGTGTCCACAATTTCGCATTTTATTGCAAAGAACAGAAGAACGTTGCATAGTTGGAGCTACTTCATTTATTTGTTTAATATGGAATTTTAGCTTGGTAATGAGACAAGTATGTCTTTTTTCAAGGTGAACCGAAGTGCGCTTTTGTACAGAAATGGATGAATATAAACATTCCAGTAATCCGATAATAACGATTAATATACGCTGCATGTTATCTGATTTCAACGGACGTCAGCTCCAATTAATTCTTAAGAATAGATCATGAAAGCAGCAAGCCTGTAGCGAAATATTTCACTGATTGAGAGATTCGTTCGTCACATGTAAATGATTTCCCGCGATTCAAGCACTGATTAGGAGAAAAAAATACAACAAACCACCAATATTTTCGTACACTTAATATTATAATTAATCAGACCGACAGGTAAATAAAACTCAATTAAAATGGGTAGGCGGTAGCATTATCTGATACTACGTAGGCAGTCCCTTTTTTCAAAAGTTTTGAAATAATGCGTTCTTAACGGACATTCTGTCTTGTAATTGACAGGTAGCATCTTTGTGCTGTGGAGTGGGGTTAAAGACCGCAGATACTTTGAAGTATACTGCTCTGTTAGGTTTCTGAAACCTTTAACTAGACATGTTTCTGCTCTTGTTTTTAGATGTTGAGCTTCATCAGTAGTCGGACTTTTTAGTTTGTCCTGGTCTTAATCCAAAAATGATAAAGAAATTGCTCTTTTAGAGCGCCTCGATGAGAGCATCGAGGTAGCAATCTTCATTCTCCTCGTGACTTGTTTCCAATTAACCGTCGCTTTTAAGCCTAGAATTACTACTAGGTATCTTTTAGGTTGGGTGTCCTCTCATAGGCTAGGAACGGTTGTGTTGGAAAATTTGGCACACGTTCGGATCTTTCCAAGTGCCAGTGTCTTAGCACTACAAATTTTGTTTTAGCTCTTTCGTACAGAGTATATCATATCCTCATGTACATATGAAACAACATCGGCGTAGGAAGCAGGTGGGTGGGGGGGGGCTGGGGGCTAAATTTAGCCCCGGTAAAAAATATGGAGGGGCGGAAGTATGCTTCCGTCCCCCTAAATCCAAGGATGAAACCCCTTATTTGTTGCCTGTGTAAAAATGTCAAATTTTTGCAGTAATTTCTCTTAAAATTCATCGAATTTGTTGCACCAAATTGCATCTAAAGACCCCAGATATACTCAAAAATTTTCCACCATTTACCTCCCCAGGATGGGTTTCCGGAACAAAGTTCAGCCACCCCCCCCCCCCATCCTCGAACAGCTTCCTACGCCTATGTGTAACAATTCATAACCATCATTTGAGATCCATATTACCTGATGGTTTTGCACAATGATGTAATACTCTTCAATTCAATGGTGCCATTGTCAAACAATTACGTTATACCAGGGAGCTGTTATTCAGCTCCCTGGTTATACCATAGACATATCTTTAGCCAGTAAGACTTTTAGCCTATAAATTTAAAATAAATCGGATAGTGATGAACTGAGATGAAACACTAAGTCATTATGCAGTAATGATTTGTTAGATTGATTAGTTGTCATTTAATGCATAATAGTGAGTCGGAACAATACAGTCGGAACAATACAGACGTCATGGTCAAACCCGTCCTTCCTTCAAAAGAAACGCTGTGACAACTCATCATACAAGTGTGTTTCGCCTTCCTACAATTGTAACTGTGTAAAGGTATTCAGATCAGTTTGACGTTGATGTTATGAGTTTTAATTGCATGTCAGTTTCATTAATTATACTAGTATGTGTACGAAAATATAGGTTTTTTGTTCTAATTTTTCTCATAGTCTGTGCTTGAATCGCGGGAAATCATTTACATGGGACGAGCGAATCTCTAAATCAGTGAAATATTTCCATGCATGCTTGCTGCTTTTATTATCTATTCTTATGAGTTAATTCGAGCTGACGTCCGTTAAAATCAGATAACATGTAGCGTATATTAATTGTTATTGTCAGATTACTGGAATGTTTATCTTCATCTTTTTCTGTACAAAGGCGCATTTCGGTTCACCTTGAAAAAGACATACTTGTCTTGTTACCAAGTTAAAATTGCATATTAAACAAATAAATGTAGTAGCTCCAACTATGCAACGTTCTTCTGTTCTTTGCAATAAAAATGCGAAATGCGGGACACTTATTACAAAGTATTCTCTGTATAAAGATGTAAAAACCAAATATGATCTTGAACTTTTCAATTTCAACTAGCGTATTTTACGGTTAATGATGATTGTATATCGTCTCAGCAAAAACATTAAGACTTACGCCAGATTTTGGATCACGTCACAGCAAACCCTTTTCTAACTTCGATTGTAAACGAATTCCATTATCGATAATGTAACATTATCGATGGTGTGTAGAATCTATTCGCAATCGATGTCAGCACAATGGTATGATGTGACGTCATCCAAAATCCGGCACTACGTTTTTATTGCCCTTTTACGACATGTCTTATTCAATTATGCGTGTTGCTTATACGGTTAATAACCTACAATGCGACTGCGACCCTACGCATCTGACTAATAATGCCGCCAACTCATACTATGGAAATCAAACACTGTTAGTAACGAGTCTTAGGGCCGTATATATATGAATTCGCATGGGGGGGGGGGGGGAACTACAGTAATTTGGGATCACCTACATTTCTTGGAGACCGACTCTCATCCACATAGTTGTACAAACCGAATATCTTAGGTATGCCATTATACATGACGGTAGTCATAATAACTATAATAGTAGCGTACCCACGATTTCTCTCGAGGGAGGGTGTGCATGCAGTATGTTGTGTGATCAGCGGCCTGGGGCACAGGTCTAAGGGGAAGGGTTCCGCCTTCTACTTTGAAAAGGATGTTGGTGTGTGTGGTGCATGTTCAGGATTGTAAGAAGACTAAGCCGAGCACCACCATCGTTTGTCGCGGAGCGTAGGCCCGATAGAAAAATTTTGGATAAAAGTACCCCTCAGATTGCAGGAAATTGCCATTTCCAGGCTACGCAAGTAAGATCATTTTTGGTTCCTTGCGTTAGCAAAAGGAACCTATGTAGTCAGCTTGGCGTGTGTGTGTGTATGTGTGTGTGTGAGTGTGGGTGTGTGTGTGTGTGACACTTGCTTCGGTACGCTGTATCTCAACAAGGGAAAGTTGGACTAAACTGAAACTTGGTATATGGATCTGTCATAGTAAGAAAGTGTGCCCTATTGTTTTTGGTGGAGGTCAAAGGTCATGTGGGGTCACCAGGGGTCAAAGACCGAAAACCTTGTTTGTACGATATCTCAAGGTAGGAAACTTGGATAAATTTCACACTTAGCATGTGGATGCATTATGGTAAGAAGATGCATGCTGTAGCTTTTGGTGGAGGTCAAAGGTCATCTGGGGTCACCGGGAGTCAAACACTGAAAACTTGTTGTTAACACAGTATCTCAAGGTAGGAAGCTTGGATAGATTTCATACTTGGTATGTGGATGACTTATGGTGAGAAGATAAATCCTGTCATTTTTTGGTGGAGGTCAAAGGTCATTTGGGGTCACTGAGAGTCAAATACTGAAAACCTTGTTAACACAATATCTCAAGGAAAGAATCTTGGATAGATTTCATACTTGGTTTATAGATCAACCATAGTAAGAAGCTGTGCCATACAGTTTTTGGTGGAGGTCAAAGGTCATCTGGGGTCACCAAGGGTCAAAAACTGATAACCTTGTTAGCACAATATCTCAAGGTAGGAAGCTTGGATTAATTTCATATTTAGTGTGTGGATGCCTTATGGTGGGGAAAATATTTTTTTGGTGGAGACCAAAGGTCATCTGGGGTCACTGGAGGTCAAACTCTGCAAACATTTTCAACTCTATATCTCAGTGTAGGAAGCTTGAATAGATTTATGCTTTGAGGTGTTGCATTAAATCCAGCAGAAAACCCATATGAGTTTTGTTGGATGTCAGAGATGAAATCACCAGATGCCAAAAAGCAAATTCCCAAGAATTCCTAAAGTCAAATATAAGCACAAAACTGTATCATTCCAGCACATTAAGATCACATTCACCCAATGACTGAAAGATGTGGGACATCTTTCAGAGATGCCAAGTATCTCAATTTTAGTTGAAATTATAGTATTACAATTTTAATCCATAATTCTGCCATTATGAAAACCTGCATCAAATACTCCTTTTTAATATTGCAGAAGATTCTCTGCCCACAAAGCAGAGGACTTGTGAAAGTTCACTAGACAGACATTTGTCCTTAGATTAGGACATGTGAGCTTGCAGAAATTGGAATTGATTAATTAAATGCTACTATGGGTTGTTAGTTTTATAAAGAGAACTAAGTTACTGATCATTTGCATCAGATACCATTGAGCGTGCATGAATTGTGATTGCTTAATTGAATAAAACAAATTGTAACTGTATACTGTCTGTGGTGATATCCCTTGAAGTGCCTGTATTTCTTCAGAGCAATTTATTTATGCTTGAGTTACTGTAACACAAGATGTGCATTGTCTACAGAGCAGATTTTGTGCATCTACAGAAATACTGGTTCATTCAGTAGTTGGCTCAGTTTCATTACATTCAGCAAGGAACCACAGTGCCCATTGGGTTCTTGTTTTTTTTTTTTGACTGGAAAATCCCTTCTGAATATTTTTGGCAGATTGTCGAAATTTGCCCACCCCTGTCCCATGCTCTCGTGCAGCGTGCTCACATCACGGGGGCAACCCCGACCCTCTGCGTTTGATGCGCTATTGCTATGAGAGTTGTCAGACATCTGAATAACTTAGCCTCAGTTCGGTCAAATTTGGTAGTGCAAAATTTTATGGGGGAAAATTTTCCACACGGAAACCTTGGACCCAAATCCTTAAACCTGAAAGGAACACGGCTATAGTACTAATGTGACAAACCCTCAACATTGTAACATAAAATGTGTGGGAAGAGATTGATTTTTGCATGATTACAAAAAACGGCCCATATTACCCATCTGGGACCTTGTACCCAAAATTCATAGAATCCCAAAGGTACTTTTATCATAGCACTAATGTGGCAAACCATCTATATTGTAACATAAAATTTGCAAGAAAAGAAGCATTTTGCATGATTTCACAAAATGATCCATTCGGGCCCATGGACGCCAAAATCCTAAACACCCAAATGAAGCACTACTAAGCACCAATACAACAAATCCTCAACACTGTAACATAAAATGTATGGGGAAAGACTGATTTTTGCATGATCTCATAAAATGGCCCATATGGCCCATTTTCGACCTTGGACCCAAAATTCATAACCACCCCAAAGGTACTACTACCATAGCACTAATGTGATAAACATTCCAGATTGTAACATAAAATCTGTAGAAAAAGAAGTGTATTGCATGATCATAGGCGATGGGACCGATTTGATTGAGGGGAGGGGGGGGGCACAACTTTTTTGCCCGAATCTCTGAGTCTTGTCCACATGTTCAGAAAATACAATTTATTGTTACCCTGTAAAGATTTAACATTTCTGAGAGAACAAAAAGGTGTTTTCGTCTTTCAATAGTGAGAGGAGGGGGAGCTTACCTCAGCTCGCTCCGATGTTTTTACAAAGGGGCTTTCAACCTCTCTCGGGGCCCTGATTCTCACTCCTATTCATAATTTGCTTAGTAAACGGGGCATGTACTGCTGTATTGACTTTCTAGAAAAAGAGATGTTTTTGCAAAGTTTAAAAAGAGGTGTGATCAGGTACGTAGCTACAATTTTCCGAGGATCAGCGGTTGACCCCCAAGTCGACTGACCAAACACTGCCGACCCCTTGGTGGGATCCCGGGGCAAAGCCCCGGTGGTGGTTCAAGGGCGAAGCTCCCGAAAGCTCTGGGGTATTTTAAAAAGTTACATTTATATGCATCCAGAATGAAGCCGACTCCCTTCAAAAGAATTTGGATGCTCACTAAACATACTACAAAAGAACCTTACAACTGGAAATTTAATTGGAAATTTTTGAACAACTTAACTCGAGACTAACTAATTACCGACCAACTGATGATTTAGTAAGCTTTGTGAGGAGAGGACAAATGTAGTGGTGAAATTAGTTTCCTGGGGCTTTCGAAAAATCGTTTTACCCAAGTTGTCCTACGGAACGTGAATATCTAAGCCAAAACAGAAAAATGCGGGCGTAGCGCGCCGAAAAAATAGTCTTGTAATGCATTTTGCAATGTTTTACGCCATTTTTCGGGCAAAATGCTTATGAATCAACAAACGTTTCAGGAGCACTTTGCCCAAATATTTGTTAAGATTCTGCCCGAATGTTTCTACAGATTCTGCCCGAATTTTGGGTTCTTCAAAAAATTTTTGTGGGGGGGGGGGGCACAGTGCCCCCTGCACCCGTCTCATACGCCTATGTGCATGATTTCATAAAATGGCTCATGTAACCCATTTGGGACCTTGGACCCCAAAATGCTGAACACACATGATACCACTTCCATACTACTAATGTGACAAACCCTCAATAATGTAACATACAATTTGTAGTCCTGAGACAAAGTATTTTGCATCATTTCATAAAATGGCCCATATGGCCCATTTGAGACCTTGGACCAAAAAACCTGAACACCTCGAATGAACCACTACCATAAAAGTAATGTGATACAACCTCAGCTTAGTACCCTACCATCTGTGGGAGAAGAAGCATTTTGCATAATTTCACAAAATGGCCCATATGGCCCATTTGAGACCTTGGACTGAAAAAAATCCTGAACACCCTGAAGGCATCACTACCATAGTACTCATGTGACAGAATCTCAACTTAGTACCACACAATCTGTAGGAGAAGAAGTATTTTGCATAATTTCACAAAATGGCCCATATGGACTATTTTGGGTCCTTGGACCGAAAAATCCTGAACACCCCGAATTACCAGTACCATAAAACTCAAGTGACACAACATCACCTTAGTACCACACAATCTGTGGGAGGAAAAGCATTTTGCATAATTTCACAAAATGGCCCATATGGCCCATTTAGGTCCTTGGACCGAAAAATCCTGAACACCCCCAAAGGCACCACTACCATAGTACTCATGTGACACAACCTCAACTTAGTATCATACAATCTGTGGGAGAAGAATCATTTTTGCATGATTTCACAAAATGGCCCATATGGCCTATTTTGGGACCTTGGACGGAAAAATCCTGAACACCCCGAATGCACCACTATACCATAGTACTCATGTGACAGAATCTCAACTTAGTACCATACAATCTGTTGGAGAAGAAGCATTTTGCATAATTTCACAACATGGCCCATACGGCCCATTTCGGACCTTGGACCGAAAAATCCTGAACACCACGAAGGCACCACTACCATAGTGCTCATGTGACACAACCGCAACTTAGTACTATACAATCTGTAGGAGAAGAAGCATTTAACGTATTTGCAAAAAAAAAAAAAAAAATGGGCCCTCAAGGCCCCTCGTGGCCCACATGTGACCTTTGAACCCCAATTTTGTACACTCACTGAGGGCCCATAACCCAAGGATCATTGCCTACAAGTTTCAATAAAATGCATAAAATATTGTTCGAGATAGAGCAATTTATAGCAATTGTGAACAGACAGACAGACAGATAGATAGAAAGCCTCATCACGATAGCTCACACCAGTTACCTGGTGCGAGCTAAAAATTAGTTATATTTTTCTGGCAAGACTTTACAGCCCCCGTCCGATGAACATATATGTATTTACTCACATATACAATACACACATACAATTAGGAATTAATGCCGACTGGGGACTGGGGATTATGGCAATGAGAGGTACATACATGGACACACATGTGTATACCCACGTACACATCTACACGGACTAATGAATGCCGACTGGGGACTGGGGATTAAGGGGAATAAAGGTAGATAGATGAACATATATGTATTTACTCACATATACAAGATACACATACAATTAAGAATTAATGCCGACTGGGGACTGGGGATTATGGGGATGAAAGGTAAACACATGGACGTACATGTGTATACCCACATACACATATACACAGACTAATTAATACCGACTGGGGACTGGGGATTAAGGGGACGAAAGATAGATAGATGAACATATATGTATTTACTCACATATACAATATACACATACAATTAAGAATTAATGCCGACTGGGGACTGGGGATTATGGGGATGAGAGGTACATACATGGACATACATGTGTATACCCACGTACACATATAGACGGACTAATTAATGCCGACTGGGGACTGGGGATTAAGGGGACGAAAGATAGATGAATATATATGTATTTACTCACATATACAATATACACATTCAATTAAGAATTAATGCCGACTGGGGACTGGGGATTATGGGGATGAGAGGTACATACATGGACATACATGTGTATACTCACATACACGTCTACACAGAGTAATTAATGCCGACTGGGGACTGGGGATTATGGGGATGAGAGGTACATACATGGACATACATGTGTATACCCACGTATACATATACACGGACTAATGAATGCCGACTGGGGACTGGGGATTAAGGGACTAAAGGGAGATAGATGAACATATATGTATTTACTCACATATACAATACACACATACAATTAAGAATTAATGCCGACTGGGGACTGCGGATTATGGGGATGAAAGGTACACACATGGACATACATGTGTATACTCACATACACGTATACACAGAGTAATTAATGCCGACTGGGGACTGGGGATTAAGGGGACCAAAGGTAGATAGATGAACATATATGTGTATAATCACATACACATATACACAGACTAATTAATGCCGACTGGGGACTGGGGATATAAATATATATACATATATATATATGTATTCATGAATGTCTCGGGATATAAATATATATATATATATATATATGTATGTATTCATGAATGTATTCATGCATATTTAACAAGGATTAAAGCATGAATATGTAGATATATATACATATATTAATATACATAAAAAAAAGACACACCCCTATATTTGAGGTAGGCTTATATGAAGTATATACCGCGCAGCCCGAGTGCATCTAGCGATAGCATTAACCCCCGGAGTGCATTATCCTCTATTTAATGCACGGTCCAGCGTTGATTAACCCTGTTCATTCATACACAAGAATTTGATGAAAAAAGAGTAAAAAGAAAGAAAATTTGTGTTTGCAGATAACCACATTTTTATTGAAATCAAAACCCCGAGGAGAGATGAGACCTCTTCACAACCTTTCAAAACAATAGGCCTATTCGTGCGCAATTAATAAAGTAGCCTACTATTAAACAAAATGAATTCAATGAAATATTCATAAGTCATGAAATATAACAACGCTGTGACTAAATTTGAGAAATGGTATTCTTCCGTAAAGACTTCAACAGCCGAAAAGGACAAAAAATTAACAGTTGGTAACGTAACTAGAGGTATTATGACTCCATGGTAACCCCTACGCCACGAAATCCTGTATTTGTATCATGTACATTTGCACTGCACACAGAGCATATTTACTAGGCCTATCATGGTACGTTGTGTACGATGTGGGTGCACATGCTGTGTACATAACATAGAGCAGGATATCCTATGTCCTGCTCGCCCAATTTTTTTTCCCACGAGGTTATGGGCAAATCTGATTTTTCAAAAATTTTTCAAATTTGTTTCTAACTCATGGTTGGGGTTATTTCTAAGGTTAGGGTTACGCGGACAGAGGTTATCTGGCCTGTTCTTTCATAATCTGGCGTCAGAATTACAAAAAAATGGTTCAAAAGCTGTCATTTTGGAATTAGGGGTGTGGCCTATTTCGAAGAAGCTGATTGGTCCATTGGCATGATTTGCCCATAACCTCGTGGGAAAAAAAATTGCGCGTCCTGCTCTATGGTACATAAACACATGCACGTACGACGTTTAGGCTATACTGCAGTACGCGTAGTGACATATCCACCAGTATCAGTGTTGCCACTCCTAGGTTTTTTTCACTAGATCTATGTTTTTTTTAGGTTCATCTGGGTTTCTGGGTTTATTTTTTTCAGAAAGGTACAAATCTGGGTTTTTTTTTACAGTTTGTAGCTGAAGCTCGAACATTTAATTGCATTTCACAAGTTTCATCTGAATAAACTTCATAAAACATCTGAAATATACTGAAAAGGGCTTATTCTGGAAGAGGAAGACAGTTTCTCAGTTCATATTCGTATTCATGACAGTTGTGTCGGGATTTTGTCTCACGTTTTTCTAATTCATGACCTCGAGCAGGGCTGCGTGTTGCAGAACATGTGCAAGGCATGTAACGTAACCACGGACTGTATTGAAGTCCGTGAACGTAACACACCGCCACGGTCGAGGGGTACCGTACTTCCGTATCTATTCTACATTGGGTAAATGTATGCGCACTTCCATCAAAAGCACTCAAAAACGTACGAAAAGATTTTCGAACGTACGAAAAGTTTTTTCGAACGTTCGAAAAATTGAAAAAAAAAATCTTACGTGACAAGAATACGCTTCCGTAGACAACAAAATGAAACTGACACAGAAATTAAGCGAAGTAGTCAAAGGCAATTTACACTCACGGGATTTTCAGTTTTCAGTAGTGGAAGTACCAACGTTATGCTCAAGTGTTATCGCTCAGCCGTTCGATTCACAGAAATATCAGCAGCAACTGTGCACGTCGCAAACTTGCGTTTTATGTCATGGCCGAAAAGAAGTCTAAATCATGTCCGCCGGAGATTCAGCCGTCTGTGGACCGCCTCAGGAAGTCGCTTGATGACGTTGAAAAGATTTTAGAACCTTTTTTAAATGGTTCAATTTTAGACGTACAAGATAGAGTAAGCGTCTATTACTCGTGAAACCGGTACCTACGCTAGGCTATGCCCTTAGTAACGCTTAACGTTAGGCCTAGCCTAGGTTGAATTTCGTTACTTTCCGCCCCGCAAACGATGTTTTCCGCTCCTGATATTTGGTTCGGAAAACGCCAAAGATCGTTTGGATTGGCATATTCATGGATGCAGGGCTGTCAGCCTTTAGTGACTGATGAGAGTGAGATTCCCAGGGAGCATTAGCCGCTCGCCATGGCCTAGGGGCACGGGGGGGGGGGGGGGCGGCAAGTGCAGGGTGACCAGATTTTGAAAAGTAAAATACGGGACACTGCATGGTTGGTAGGTGGGTTGTGTGCACGCTTAGTGCGAAGTCCCCGTCAGGTGGGGTCCAGGGGCCCTAAGGCGGGCCCCTGGTGAGGTCCAGGGGCAAAGCTCCCGGAAGCTTCTGGATTTGAGTGCATTTAAAGCACCAGAAAGTCGTACTTAGAGTGGTCCAAGTTATAAATCACAAGGTCCAAAAATGTGTTGAAAATGTCAATTACTAGACTAGTTATATTATTTTCTTTTTGATGACACAGCTTTGAGCAATTGCCTATAAGATTGGGCATATGTAACAAACTCGGAACATGTCGTACAGGGTTCTCCACTGGTCTGTTTTCTGTCCGGGGGCTCTTGTGATCGCCATCCTGGGGGGTCTAAGGGGAGGGGGACCCCCTTTGGGAAAATTTTGACAATTTAGGAGGGCTTAGATCGCAAATGGTGCAACCTACTTCTTTGTTCTTAGCCTTCCCTATGTGTTCAAATCTGGGCATTTTGTGGTCATTTCCTTTTTGCAGATTGCCTTTTCTAAATATCTTTGACTTTACTTGCAGATCTGAAGCTCCAGTTTCCACTTGGACGTATTCAAGAATGAAGTAGTTCACTTAAATTTAACTGAAATTTCGGGTGAAAATCGGGAAACCTAGGGAACAGTTCAATTGAATGGTTTCGTTTAGTGTATGAGTTTGATGGTAACAGATTCCTACTGTGGAAACATATGAAAGAAATGCAGTAAGTGCATACTGAATGATATAAGAGCTCAGGTAAAAGTGAGCTGGGTTTGCATCTCCGATGTTTTATCATACATTGCTTGTTATGAGTATTTGAAATCAAATATAAAATGCAGTCAAATGACTAAGTTGTGGTGTTTGTGATTGAGTGTACAGACAACTTCTTGACCGGGCGGGTCAATTTTCTGTGCGGGCGGCAAAGTTTTGTCCGGGCGCTAAAGTAGTGTGGCAGATTTTGTACGGGCGGAGCCACCGGACAAAACAGCTAGTGGAGAACACTGGTCATATGAAAGTTACAATTTGCAGTTCTGATTTGATGAGGGAGACACTACAACTATTTCTGCAGGCTACATACGACTAGTATGCCAGAGGCACCAGTGTTATGCGGGACTAAACTGCGGAACTGACTACGAACCTCGACACTATCCTACGTATACGTTGGCCCACAATTGTAATACATAAACACATGGGGGTGAGCAGGCTTTGAAAAGCTGCTAACGCACACTACAGTAGATTTCAATGTTCCTTGCAGTAGCTGTATCTGTCCATTCTACCAGAGTTGTCTCCTTTTTTGTGTCTATTTTGTAAGGAGCCCCCTTAGCAACATGGAAATACAGGACAAATAGGCATCCCAGGGAGGTTCAGTATGGGACGCGGGACAAATGAACCAAGTACGGGACAATCCAGTATTTTACGGGACGTCTGGTCACCCTGGAGAGACTAGTACACTCTTGCCTTGTTACCCTCTAAGCTCTTGTCGAATTTTTCAGAGGTTCCTCCACGATCAAATTGGTGCAAGGTCCTCTTCGACCTCAAGTGTCCTGACCATGAAATGTTAACCATTAACCTTGGTTATTTGTAAAATTAGACTGTCTCATTTTATCCAAAGGGATCAAGACGCTTTGCCCGTATCCCCTGCTTCTTATGCGTATGACCGGAATAGCGACTGCCTACCATGTTATGATTTTACTTAATTTTAAAGACAGAAAAGCCTGTGACTGCATGACTGCCTGAGATAGTTTCTGAAGAGCTTTTGAAAGCTACAGTACAGTATATGGACTTCACTAAAATACAAAATGATAAACATTCACCTATAATTCTTTCTGAAGCCATTAGCCAACCACTAATCTATCTTCTGGACCTCTCTGAATATGGTCATGATTTTGCCACCCCAAACAAAATTTGTTGGGGCACTTGCCCCCCCGGAAAATGAAAAACTTGAAAAAAAAATAGAAGAAAAAATAACTAAACCTTCAAGACTAATTCTCGCAAAAGTCAAAAATCTCACACCATTTTGCATCTAGGCTCCTTGAAAAAGGCAAATACTTTTCATAGGGGAGGGGGACACGCCTCCCCTTATACCCCTCCGACCAGCGACAAGCCTACATTGATATGACCCTTCCAAGTGGTCACTCCAGCTAAGGGCCTTCTGATCTGATCAATTAAAATTCCCCCCCCCCCCCCCCTCCGAAATTTTTTCTTCTGTGGACACCCATGATGGTGTGATGTCCTAGATGGACGCCCATGATGGTGTTATGTCCTAGCAGGGAGTCCTGGATTTTTTTGGCTATTGATAAAGGCAAATCCTTGGTTATAGCAACAAGGCTATAGCAAAAAGATTTAAAGATTATTTTAAAAATTAAGATTTATCTTAAAGATTTAAGATTATTTACTTACTGGAACCCATTTGAACTAAAGTAGAACCACCCACTATACTGCACAGAACATATAAGGCCCTTAGGCCCATAACATGGGTCCCT
>JAIZAY010001669.1:0-13748 GCA_029531755.1 Holothuria leucospilota | reverse complement strand
ATCTCCTGCAAGGGAGCTTGGTTTCACCTTCGGGCAAATCCTGGTGCCACCCGTGGGCGTTGGCCTTTGTTGGATTGACAGTATAAGTTAATAATGATAAGTAGGAAAGAAGTTCCTATGGGTCTTCTTGACTGCATTCATACTGGTGAAGCACAGACACATGAGCCGACAGACAAGCACAGCAAAATGAGCCAGAAGACTGGTAGATAGACAGATGAACAAACAGATGACTGGCATGCAGATGGACCACCTTTGTACGATAGACCGTGGCAAACAAAGTGTACAAGTAGCCGAAATTACTGTACCGTTGTTTCAATTCTCAATATTGTGCGATACCGATATTTTTGAGAGTGTATACCGTACACCACACCACAGGCTACA
Organism: Holothuria leucospilota; assembly: GCA_029531755.1. Taxonomy (NCBI): domain Eukaryota; kingdom Metazoa; phylum Echinodermata; class Holothuroidea; order Aspidochirotida; family Holothuriidae; genus Holothuria; species Holothuria leucospilota. Next base: position 13,367 of record JAIZAY010001669.1, on the reverse strand, counting down.
CCCTTAAAACACAGGGGTTAAATTTAACCAAGATCGGTGTTACCGTTTACTCCAACACAATCCTGGTTAAATTTTCCATAAAATCCTAGTTGAACTAACACAAATTCTGGTTAAAGTAACTAGGATTTGAGTTAGTTTAACTGGGATTTCATGGAAAATTAAACCAGCATTGTGTTGGAGTAAATAGAACACCGATCCCAGTTAAATCCCCCCCCCCCCTGGTGTTATAAGAGTGTATGAGGCATCATCACTTTAAGTGTTGTTCCATTTTATGCAGGGGCGTAGCTAGGATGAAATTTTTAGGGGACCTAGGTAACAAATGGGGAGCGGCACCGCTGAGGGTCAGGCTTGTCGAGACTATCTAAGCGGAGCGCCACCACCAGTTGGCGCGGAGCGTGCAAGAAAATTTTTGGCTTTACAAACCCTCCAGATGGCCGCAAACGGCACTTCCCACGTGTTTCAAGCTGAATGTACCCAGCCTTGAACGCTGAAATTCGAATCTTATGTCTGCCATTCCTCAAATAATGGGAAAAACTCAATCCATGAGAAATGGTAATACACAAGGCCGCACACACATTTTTTGCTAGAGGGCAAAAAGTGGACATTACTGATCTGTGGCCTGGGGGAGGGGACTTAAGGAAACGATTATCTCCCTCCCCCTTGGCGAAAATTTGTAATTTCAGGAGGACGTGTAGATAGAAAATGGTGCAATATTTGAGGGATTTCAGCTTTAAATGGAAAACGAAAAGTAGTTGTGACTAAGTGCGACAAAAGCCATTTTTGAGAGCGTGGTGGATACGATGTGAAGCATGACCTCAGCCATTGAACTCCGTTGTGGGAAGGGTTTAAGGGAGGGGAGGGAGTGTTATTGGTTATAAAACGTTTTTATGACTAAATTGGCGGGGTTTAAAAACGTTTTAAGTCATTGATAATTGAAGCTACCTATAGCAACAATAACAACAACATTGTAGCTATGCATAATCGCGCGTAGCGCGAGAATTTTAGAAAAGTGGGCTAGAAATACATCCTAATAGAGCTGTAAATGATTGGTGATGTGTACAGATATAGGCATGAAAATATTGATCTGACTATTTGAAATTGTTTAAGTTCTATCATTACGATCACAGCTATTTCTTATATTTTTACTGCGTTTTCTCTGTATATTCTCAAAGTTGGAAACAGTGCACTTTGAAAATTTCTGGGGGTAATTGCCCCCACCCCCCGCTGTGTACGGCCGTACGTGGATATCATTTTGAGCTGAGATAATACAAGAATCATACTGAATTATGCATCCCTTTTCATTTATTCTGCTCTGACTGCAATTCTCCCATATTCACCTTCTAGTATATCTTTGTTACATTTGTCCATCACCCTATCCATAGGCTACTTGTCCACTACTCAATTGCATATCCCCTAGATCATGCCATTTGTCTCCAACCTAGAGTTACCATGTTTATTTTCTAGCAAGGAGGACATAGATCACTGTCCTGATGTAGGGGTCTAAGGGTGTCCCCTTCCCTTTGGAAATTTTTCCGGTTTTCAATGGTATCTAGATGCAAAATGGTGCTGTATGTGTTCACGGACTCAAGTCATCGGTATATTACTTGGTCAGACCTTTAATACCACCAGTAAATCTTTCAAACTATTTAACCCGCAAAGCAGAAGTAGGAATCATGTGGGAAACACATGAAATCCGGACCTTGTTGGCAATTTTACAAATCCGACCGGACCGTGACGCCAGTGCGAACAACTAAAAAAGGACTTGTCGAAAACAATAGTTCTACAGTGCACTTGTCATAGACCCTTTTCCAATTAGCAATTACAAAGGATAATGGGATAGAGTTTTGGTATGGGTCGTTTTTGTCAAAGGCATTTTACTGTGGACAAAAACAACGCACACCAAAACTATATCCCACAATCGTTTGTAATTCTTATTTGGAAAAGGGTCTATGGGCAAGGAGAGAGACACGACATACTTGTTAAGGACAGAAGAATTATTGGAACGCAGTACCTTACCGTACGGTATGTTTTGTGTATGATACAGTATAGGAATGGTCGTGTAAGAATGGTCTTCAGTGTATGGTTGCCATGTTTTCAGTAAATCAACCAGCCATCCGAAAGGCAGAAAGGGTCTAAACCTGACAATGCCACATCCGAAGTAGTTGTCGGGACGTTCGTTTCATCGTCCAAGTGAAATTGATGAGTATTAAACGACAGTGCAGATATATACGTCATTAAGTGAAAGTAGGCATTTTAAAGCTTACACATTTTTATTTATTTATTTTTTGAAGGAAATACTTCAAAGTTTATTTCCGTTCAAACATTTATTTTTCTTTATTCTTACACATTTTATTAGGACACAAAAATCTGGAGGGGGGCCTGACGAATATCTGGGACCTAGACCCCCCAGCCCCCGACCCCGTAGCTACGCCGCTGATTTTATGTATTAAAATGTTGGAACTTATATAACTCAAACATACTCATGTAATGAAACAGTTTTATTAGGTATCGGACTAGAAATATCGGTAAGGAACTATCGCTATTTTAGGTAAATTTTACCGAAACCGTAACAGGACGAAAATGGGAAATATCGCCCTTATACCGATATTGACTACCGATAATCGGTCGAACATAAGTTGCAGTAATGTCTTTCTATAATGCCATGGAATGACATTTGTTCAGCATAAGCTGGACAAGCCAGTTCGGTGTCTTGACAATCAACGAACTAAACCAGGCAATGAGTATGTCTATTAATAACACAGACAGTAAATTACAACTTTTCGTGCTTTTGGTGGCCTCTCTTTCGTTGTCCAGGTGTAGGCGAGTATTCTCAAGATAGCTGAAGTAATGCTTACCTCATAAAACCCAGGTGCTCTGTAATAGGCCACAAATATTTTAAGCTATTACAATACCATTTCATTGGGACAATTATAGATAATTAAAGTCAACGTGAATAAATTACCGCAGCAACGGGTGACAACGACTTCTTGGGCTTAGTACTTAAAACGGAGATCCACGCTTTCTTCGATTTATTAGTTTTCTTCAACGGTGTTTAAAGGTGATCAGTAGTTGAGGTGATGAATATCTTTTGACGTCAGCCTTTTTTGACATGTTCTGCAGTCGTCATGTCAAGGATTACACCGTTTACAAGCATGGTTATAGACTAATCGGTAAGCAAGAAGAGACGGATTGTCGCTGTAACCTACTAGCTATACCGATGTCATCATAGCTACTTGTACGGTGTATCCTTGAACAGTGACGACTGCAGAAACATGTCAAGAAAAGGCTGACGTCACAAAGAATATTTCAAGACGACTGATCACCTTTAAGTTTAATGCATCTTATGCACCAAAATAAGGAATGTCTCTTTACTTTTGTTACGCTTAACTTAAGGTGATGAACATAGGGTGAGATTTGTTACTCGGCGCTCTGCATCCCCATACACCCCCAAATACCACCTGATTGTTACGGCACTGATACTTGATCGTAAGTGAACAGTTTTAGACAAAATATTTTTCTACGTCTTCAATGCAGATACTAACATTAACGCATAACTCAGGTACTGTGACTCACAGAGATGATAACAAGTCCCTTTTTGCAAGTCTTAGTCAAGCAACAAGTCCTTTTTTGCAAGTCCAACTCAAGTCGTAAGTCATTTGGTTCAGTCATAAGTCAAGTCTACTCAAGTCACAACTCATCACAATCAAGTAACAAATTTTCGTAAGTCAAGTCACAAGTCATTTACTCACAGAAAATGAAGTTAGAAGCTTCTTTGTCCAGGTAGAAGTAAAACTACAAATTTGTTCCACCTTTTACAAGCAATTAGGTGCCAAGCTAAGCCAGCTTCACATTTGCATTTTAAACTTCATATTGACGAATAAAAAAGTCACAACCTGAAGACGATTTTCTAACGTTGTGCTTTCTTTATTTCTTCCGGGAGTTTCACAGTTTTGGATTTCTAAACTCAAAACAATTTTACACACTCCAAAGATGAACGCAACCCCTAAAATAAACTTATTACTGATATAGATGATACTTTAAAGGCCCTCTAGGCTCACCCCAGACAGTAACAATTCTCTCAACTATCTAACTTCTAGCCCGCCTCCATGCAATTTAAACACTAACAACTGTCTAGCAGAGTAGAACACTTTTCCAAGACAGAGCCACATAGCTGCAATGAGTGCATGACTCTAAAGGCAATATTGAAAACAACAAACTGTGTCTGACTGTGAGCCTTAATTAGGAACACAACTGGGACTGTCCAAGTCATACCAACCAGAGTTGGTGCATTACTGTCGAAGTGAATGCCAGTCAAAGAACAGTCCACCGAACGCGCGAAAATTTGGATAGTTTCCCGAAGGAGTTGCGATAAGCTGATAGGTCTAGAGACCATGGTGGATAGAAAATGATTAAACAATAGATCCCTTACTCGGTCGAAAACACACCTTCACGCTACCCCCTACAGAAAATCTACAGCTTAAACTGCCTTTTGAGATCAATTTTAAGAATTTTCGAAAAAATGTTTCTGAAATCGATTGGAGGGGGTGTGTGTTCCCTCCCCCGCTCGCCATGCCCAACCCCCCTCCGTGCCGCGCCACTGTTAGAGGCAAACATTTTAAAAACCTTTAAGGCCCCGGTGTAAAAACCGAGGTTCTCATTTTTTCATAACGCTCTCTACCTCCCTTTAGCGTAATCGCCAATGGTATAGTTTGAGCAATATTTCTTCACTACTGAGGACCCCTTTCACTGGGGATTGGGGGAACTACTAGTAGGAACAAAGATCGGGCTATCAAAACAAAAGCACGGAGCGTGGAGGGTTGCTCTTATTAGCAGTGCTGGCGCGAGACCGATCTCTAGACCCGGAAATTGTCGGTCCGTCTCCGAGACCGGTCTCGGAGTCCTCATGCAAACGTGTTGTAAAGCCGTTGAGAAGACGGTTTCGGTATCGGGACCCTACCGGTCTCGGACTACAGCAATGCTTAGTAGCCAACCAGACTGTTAAGTATCAGAATGCTCAACACAACTTACTCCTTGTCAGGTTAGTCACTGAGAATCAACGAGCGAAGGCCGAAATCACGGTATCGATGTTTTTTGTGATCACCAACTTAAAAATGGTTCAATAGTTCTTTTGTTCTAAGGGGGTCGGTTGAAGAGAAAGGACGCGTTTGGTACAAAGTCATTTTTTACGAGTCTAAGTCGAGTCACAAGTCTTTCTTAGTATTTGCAAGTCAAGAAGGCACAGAAATAATGACTCAGTCAAGTCGGGGAGTGAGGCTAAAATATAGTTAACTTAAATGTTAAAAAATTACCATGTATTGTCTGTTCCGATCACAAACACATGTTAGTTACGTGGAGTAAGAATATACTGTATTCATAGTCCTTGATGAAGCCTAGTCTCATCGGGAGGGGGGGGGGGGGGTCAATTTATTTTGAGAAGCGGAAGGCTAAATGGTGGTGAGGCCGGCTAGAGTGAGCCAAAACGTGCTGGGAAGCTCTCTCCCTACGTCTAGAGTAGGGCAACGCTTGAGTGAGGAGACAGAATGTTGAAGTTCGTGAGTAGCCCTAGGGATTTTACAGAATTCGGGAGATAAAATAGATAGCCCCATGATCGACACGCATGGTTTCATCAAATTTGGAGCAGTATAAAATAGGGAGGGCGCTCTGTCATTTCATTGAGAATGGGAGGGCGCTCTGTCATTTCATTGAGAATGAAAAATCAAGCTCTGCCGAAAGCGGAACTTTCGCGAGAGGATGGAGAGTACCGTATCGCATTTAATCTGTTGGAGTGACTGCGAAGTTGGACTGGAGAACAAAACACACCCCTAACCTCAAATGTTTAAGGAAAAGAAACCCCTTTCCTTGAAGACTCGAGGTGTCTTAAAACCGTTCAATAATTTACATTGAATACAAAGTAAAATTTTAGTGTTTGAAAAGAAAGTTGGCATTTAATTGCACGAAATAGCCTTAAACCAGACAGGAAGAACCAGAACAGAAACCAACACAAACATAGTCAGTGTTTACAGTAGCAAAAATTTTTGTGAAAAAGTGAGGATTAATGATTGGACCTTGAGGCACAAGTTACTGTGTGAAAAGTGAAGTCATTCACTGGCGGATCCAGGGTCTTTGTTTAGGAAGGGGCAAACTGGTGGTACAGTGATATGGGGGAGGGGCCTCCCTTGTGGAAAATTTTTCTATAACTGAATGCTCTCAGATTCGATTTGGTGGAACAAAAGACAAAACACATGCAATTTTGAAGTTAATTTTCTTCTAAAATATTTCGTTTTCCTGGGTATAATTCTCGATAAAAAAAATCGAGTATTTATAGAATAAAGTTAGTATGATCTTTCTCCAAGATATTTTAATTCTAAGAGGTTGTGGAATTTCATTTTCCTTTACAACTTGCCTTAGCTGCAAACTGGTGCTATAATCCCAATCCCCACACGTTTAAGGATTCCGTTTCACAAATTACAGTACCACATGTTAAGAATTTCCAAGTGGTAACTCACGGTCAATTATGCAGATGTCCAGTCTAAGTCCTGAAACTAAACTTCAATGTCCTGATCCGACCCGGTGGCAAAGAGTTCAGTGACACGGTCTGGGTCTGGTAGGCGATCTCTATGTGCTTGAAGAAGGATTAGCGCCTTGAGTCTGTCCTCAGTCATGGTTGAACGAAGTGAAGTCATCGTCGTTCGACTTTCGAGAAACATCATTCTAGTTCCGCATTTGGCAAGGATTTTCAATAACTTAGGAATTAGTTGGATAGGTAACTGGGAGACGCATACCTATTTAACTCAGCAATTGCAGTGATGGGGACGGGGTCTGTCTCCGACTTGGTACTCATTTTCCACTTGGTTCGCAGCAACGAGAACTCTACCTGGCACTGAGACCGTTAGTAGCTAGACTTTAGAGTCTCGACCTCTGTATTTATTCGCCGTCAAAAGTCTCCCTATTGCAATTTATTATGCAAGTATTCAGCGAATTTTGGCCCAACTTTGGGTGGGGCCATGACCGTTAGCCCCCCTTGGATCCGCCAGTGAAGTCATTGGAAACCATTCCAAAAGTTTGGGGATATATCCTCCGACCCATCCCTACGTGGGAGGCAACCACCTGTGAGTGTTGAGTTTTTCAGAAAAAACATTGCTCAGCTTTGTTTCGTACGTAGGTAAGACTTAGGGCACCGTAAAACCATTGCAGAATGTTTCCAGTTATGTATTGAAAAAGTGTGGTTGTCGTCAGGACTTCGGCTTCCCCCAAACAAAACTTCTGGAACACGGAAAAGACTAATGAGAGCTGAGATAACCATCGGTTTCACACCCGGATCTAGAGCAGTGGTCCCACCTGTTTTCAGCTCATCTCCCCCTTTCACCATATGGGGTTGGGCAAACAGCCCACCCCCTTCGTTTCCATGACAAAGTAATCCATGAAATGAAACGAAAAAGCTGAAGTACATGTGTGAAATTAAAAGGTACGCCATACAGTCTTTGCAGTGTGCCTGGCCCAGGTAGTACAAACAGACAAAAAGCTGGTACGGCGGACCATTCTTTTTGAATGGGCAAATCTAAAAACGGATTATCAAAGGAGTCAACGCCCCTTTGCATCGGGGTCAAATGTGAGAAAGAAAAACAATCTTTCACAAAAGAGGGGGAGATTTGGGGAATTCACACAGTGAAAGCGTTTCATAAGGAGAAGGGACGTCTAGTCCCTTTGTAGCTACACTGATGAGCAATGTCCCAGTGGACCTAGGGTCAAAAGCCTCTGAAGCTCCGCGGTATTACAGAAATCGTCAGCAGAAGAAACTAATGAGGCACTTGACTATCTTTAATATTACTAAAGGAGGGGGATCACACACGGCGCTGCGCCATGCAGCGCTGTGCCACGCTGTACCTCGCTTGGAAAAAAGTTAACACTATGAATATACTTAGATGGTACCAGCCACACAGGAACGCCTGGCGTCTTATCCTAAGAGTGCAGCAAGGCACAGCGCAGGTGTTGTGATCACGTCCTTTTTGTATCCATTGTATTTAAAACTTTTACAAAGCGTGTGCAGCGGCAGCGTCCGGTGCGATCCCCCTCCCCTACGCTTTACAAAACCCCCTTTGACCATTTGTATTTGAGTACTAAAATAACGAAAGGTTTATTTGATTTTGCGGTCGCTTGGTCTTGTGGTGGCAGGAAGGAAGGATGTATAGTGGCTTCAGACTGGACAGATACCCAAATTCGCCACTGCCAAAAAGTCGCATTTTGGAAGATATTTTAATTACCTAATTCCTTTGCATGCAAAAGTTTTCTATTTTTCAGTATTGTGTAGTTGTCGATTAAGTCAGTATCTGCTTCTACGAACGCCAAGCAAAATTCATTGAAATTAAAGTTGAGGGACAATTTTGATCTATGGACCCTACGCCCTACACACTTCACCGCCCCTATTGAAGGTATGCGGTATGCTCACAAGGAAAGTTTGAAAATCAGCATGTTTAATAGGTTTCCTGGCAGCTAGTAGCCTAAGATAAATTCACAACTTTATAGTGAACCTAAAGAGGGAATTTTGGACCTCGAATTGTAATTCCATTTTATTACACAGAATTATTGGGAAAAGTTAGTTAGAGGAAAATACTTGGTATGTTTTAGCCCGTTTCAATTCTAGCATAATAGATCTTATTTTGTCAAATGCCTTTACTGTCGCCCCTGGCTCTTGTTGCCCCTAGTTGCGAAAAAGCATCTAGGGCAATTACGCCCTGTTGGGAATCACTCAAAAGGTCGTGAATCGTGATGGCAACGGGGTACGAGTAAACCCATTGACACCTTCTTCTTATCATGTTGGCCTTAATGACTGAATGACGTGGAACCTGTTACATCCGTCGGAATCATCAAACGTGAAAACAACCGTGAAAATGCAACCTGTTGAATTACTATCAGTCTCTGCCTCGCGGTCCATTCAATTTATTTTACATCATCAAACAAAACATTAAGTATATCAGTACATATACAGAATGTATTAAACTGATTTTAGAATGGGGAAACAAGCAACTGAAAAATTAAACCGGTAATTAGTGATGGGTAGATGAGCCAGAAATAGCAGAACTTTTCGAGTCTGGCCCCTTAAAGAAAATACACACATTGAAAGAAATACAAAGAAATCGAAGAAATGAGGGTAGAGGAAAGGGAACACAGAGGTAGACAAAACATACAGAATAAAGCTGCACTCATTCAAAAGATAACCAAATACAATTATATGTCAATTTGGCAATATGAACAAAAAGATACTCCTTTAGGGACAACTTAATAACGATGAATAGTTCTTGTTGCTGATTTTATGGTCAATTGTAATTCCATAGGGTTGCGTCACACGTAGGAGTTTGAGAATTGACTAACTTTTGTTCGAGAAAGGGAAAATGGAAATTACTTCTAGAACGGGTTATTAAACTAATAGAGCGGTGTGTAGGTGAAAGAAAAGCGTTGAAAGTAGGGGTAGAAAGTTATGTGAAATTTAAACATGAAGATGCCCAACTGATAACTTATAAAGCTACGCATGGCGTACAATATTAGCAATTTATAAAGAGAGGAGCGGTATGGGCAAGTGAAATGAGAGTATGAAAATATTCCCTTCACAACTCTTTTCCTGCAAATAAAAAACAGTTTATTCAAAATATGTTTTTTACAAAGTGTTTCCCATGCTAAAGTATTATAATTAATATGAGGTAGAACAAAGCATTGTAAAGTGTACCAATGTACTTTGGGAATAAAAATTCCCTAATTCTTATATAAGATACCACTGACTAGCGTACTTTTTTCATTAACATCATAATATGATCATTCCAGCGCCAAATTTTTATGTCAATGATAGTTCGAGAAACTTAGTACTACTATTAGGGGGAGACAGAGGTTCTTGCAAGATTCAGAAAACGTTAGCGGATTCTTACAAATTTTGAAGCAAATACACAACTTTGCGTTTAGAAATATTGAGTGATAATTTGTTTCATTAAGCAGTGATAAATTTTGCAAAAATCAGTTTCTGCCACAACGATAGCTTCAATTAAAAGGTTATTTCTGTTGGAACAGAACAGTAGTGTCCGTTCAGCAAATGAAACAAATTGGCTATTGATGAAGGAACATGAATAGTGATTGATAATAACAAAATAATAACGGTCCTAGTAGGAACTTGAGGAACACCTACATCTAGCCTTTATTGTACAAGAAGAGACGCCGTTGTATAAACACATTGGGCCCGATTGATAGGTAGCTAGAAAACCGTTGTGAGCATTACCCCCGAATGCCATAAGCATAGAGTTCTTAAAAAATGCATGATCAATAGTATCAAAGCCTGGGAAAGCCCCAAAAAAAAAAAAGCTTGTGCGAAAGCAGGCACCGTAACTCGTAGCCATGTATTGAAGCAATGATGGGCTGGGGGGGGGGGTGTAAGTGAAGTATCTGTGAGCTTTTGTCTGTTTTTTTTCCTTTGTCTTTCTTTTTTGCTATCGCCTAGGAGTAGTAGAGCACTTCGTCAAAGCCCGTGAGGTTTTTTTGTTCTACCTCCTTCACATCGTTCGTAAAAGATTTATGCAAATTGATGTAAAGTTTATATATATATTATGCTTGCTAGTACTGTATGGTTAGTGAAAAACAAATAAATGAAATAGAAAGGTTAATACGGAGGGGAAAAATACCAATTGTAGAAGCTTTTTTATCATCAGCCAGAAGGAAATCTATCTGTCAAGTTCAAAGGGTGCCGTATCAGTGGAGTGATTTTTTACGAAAACCATGCTGCGAAAAGGGCATTTAAAACTGAATGTTTTTCAAAGAAAAATTAATAAGCCTAGTATACATCAGACGTTCGATATTTTAGAGACGAAGAAAGAGTGAAAACAGGTCATAATTAGAAAAAACACTTTATTGTGCAACTGACTTGTAAAAGTGGGATAAACTTTGCAAGTTTAAATTTCAGATGGAAACACACCACTTAAAAAGGATCGCGTAACAGTGCTATAAACGATTAAAGGGTAATGCAATGCATCGCTTAGATGTTAAGAACGGTATTGTGATACATCATAGAAGGGGCTTGTCCCGTCCTTAAAAACCATGGAATAAGGGCAGATAGTCTCACAGCAGGTAAATCATGAAAGAATCCTCCATAATTTTATACCTATAAGAGGTCAGTGTTAACCTAATAGGGGCTTATTGATAAATCCTTGGACAACAGAAAGTAAAAATAATTTGTTGAATTCATTTGCAGTACAATTAATCATCATCAAGTACAAAAGTTCCACACTTAAAACTCAGAGGGAGAATTTCAAGTTCGTGGACTTACAAGATGCTGTTAAGGATTTCCAAAGTTCACTAGTGGTATCTTTTTACGCCATCAGACCATCATAATAATTTTCTTTGCGTTTTTAATTACAATAGAAGAGAGAATTCGTGTAATGAGTTATACTTGCTTTGTCGCTTTGAGAAATGGTAACTTTAAACTGAAGAACAACTGATTTGTGTCGGATAGATTTTCAAGATACCTGTAACTATCCAAGGAGACTTTAAATAGTTAAACTTTTTAGGAACGCCCGTGATTAAAGGACAGCATCGACTGGAAAGTTTCATGAGAATACAAGGAGAATTTGCGTAAGCCGAATCGGCATCTGATCGGCACATAACATCGGTCCAATCATTATTTAATAGCGCCTGTTTAATCTTACGATATTTTTAAACACAGTCTTATGGGAGTAAATATTTTCCTTCAAGTGAGATTGCTTAACATTTTACTTTACAATGTTAAAAAATAGTGAAAATGATCTGAAATATCCCCCCCCCCCTCACCAATAATGCCACTTTGACAGTATGGAAACGCTATTTGTAAAAATATTGCGATGTAAGTTGACAAGTTTCGCACATCTGTACCTTTATTAATAGTTGGATGAAAAGAACATGAAGATAATGTATCTACAAAAAGTGATTATGAGCAAGGTTACATCATTCCACCAAATCAATGTAAAATTACCTGCCAGAAAACAATCTTGTGCATTACATCTAAAGTACACAAATCAGCGGTCAAAAAGGACCTTAGTAAAGACGCCCCCATTGGTTTGTCGGGGGCCTATAAATTACACCAAGATAACACATTAGCTTAGTACCATTTTGATTTCATATAAAAACCGTTTCAGCATCATTAGTGAGGTGCTGCTTAGATAATCCTCTTATTCACGTACATAATGTTACTTTGATGTACAAAGCCAAACCCCATCCCCTTCTATCAAATCGTATCATTAGAATAAAGTGTATCCATCAGTAATGTTACAGGTCATGAAATGATGTCGTACTGAACAAGTTTCGATATTGCAATAAATGAGAAGCTTGAACTCCCCATTGAATCCTAGCCATGGTGATAATTGAGTCATAATGTTTGCAAAGACTTCTGGCATTAATATGAAGAATAGAAGCCTCACAGTTGTCATTTTCAGGGAAAGCATCAGCAAATTCCTGTTCAGTATAATAATGACAAGTGTGGTCAAGTGTGGTCATGGTACAGAATATTGGCCTAAAGAATAATAAAGAAGAGTGGCTGGTTGACTAAACTTACACAAGACAAAGATACTTACAACAGTACATTTCAAATTAGAAAAAGAAAAATTTGAAAGAAAAAAGTTACGAAGCATTCATAAATACAATAACAAGGTGAAAGATTTGCAAATTTGTTATCAGATATAACATCTCTGTCTTTTCTGCTTTACTAAAGAATAAAAACAAATTAAGTATTTCAGACTATTAATCAAATAATAGTTCAGATGTTTAAGGGACTCGGATGGATGTCATGTCTGGTTTACAAGATTGTTCCACCCTTCGAGTCGTTCCTGCAAACTAATACACGTAATAATTCGACAGCTATTGCACTAGTGCACGTTGCGTAGTAAAGTTAATATAAGTCTCATGGAAAGGACGAGTAAATATGGCAGACTATCTTATTCAAAAGACTAAAAGAGCAGAGAGCATGGTACTTAAAATCTCCCCTTATTCAATGTCTCCGACCACAAAAACCTATCTTTCCCGGTTGGAGCAAATTCTCCCATCATGGAGCTGCGCTCCTTAAATGGACAGTCACTTCAAAATGTTATTGGTCTTAGCGCAAGTACTGGGCCGAGCTATGTTCTCAACCGATGCGAAACGTCGACTACATTTTAGGCATGTTTGAAAACCAATGTTGTCTAAAACCCATATCCAAGCAGAGATACCCTAGTCGAGACGAGACACCCCTTAAGATACCCGGGGAAAACTTTCAACTAAAGTTCTAAGCCAACTGTTTAACCATTAAGTTCTTATTCATGCAACCAACAGCCGTCCGTAAGCACTCAAAATCTCAAAATGTTGACTGATATTGCCTATGAAGT
>JAIZAY010001658.1:0-13780 GCA_029531755.1 Holothuria leucospilota | reverse complement strand
TATCTGCATTAACATCTAGTGTACAATTACCAGTACCCTCTATTACATTGTCACAAGACAAATTATTTTCAGGTGTTGACTGCTTGTGGTCCTTTCTGTCTACCATGATACTTGATGATGCAGGAACTACAGGGGTGTTTTCATAAGATGCAATGGCACCCACAGTTTCTTCATTTGTCAGCAGTGCATTCCTGCTGTTTAAGTTCTGGTCTGTTTCTTGTTCTACTAATTCTATCTTAACATTTGGTAAACAATTGTAAGGGTCTTCCACTATATTATCAGAAGAGAGGGTGTCTTTAATGATTAACTCTGTATGATTGTTTGTGTCCATATTAATGTTTGATGATTTTACTGCTTCACTGCCAGTGTCATTATTATAAAAGGCACCCACTGTTACACTATCAGTGCCAGTATCATTATTATAAATGGCACCCACTGTTACACTATCAGTGCCAGTATCATTACTATAAATGACTTCCTCTTTCACATGATAAGTCAGGACATTATTTTCATCATTCAACTGCTGGTAAGATCCTTCCTCTGTTTCAGCTGACTCTTGGTCACATCTGTACTGGCTCTCACGTTTGATTTCTGACACAGAATCTTTATCTGATATGGAGGAGAAGTAAGAAAAAATACACATGGCCATCAATACAAATAACATCATTCCTTTAAAGATTAACTTTTTGTTTATTTTAGAAAATTCAGTTGACACCTTCCAGAAGTTATGCATCCCATGTATACCTGGCTTAAAATAGAAATCTCTAGTTACAATACTGTATGCATGAGTGCTTACATGTGTATGACATAAGTCTGAGTACACACACAAAACTATACTCATACATGTAACACCATGCAATTGAAGTATTTTTCTTGGTAACTACCAGTCCATTCCCTATGTGATTAATAATTAAAATCTGGATTAACACTTTCCAGGATATTTTACCACCCCAGTCTTTCCAGTTTAATTAACATACAATCTTTGACCAAATATTACTGTGTCTGATCAATTTCTGTCATACTTTTTGCCACAGCTGTATGACCTTGACTACTTCCCAGACTATACTGGCAAACACTCTGTACTACAGGGCTCACTTCATAAAGTTAAAAGTTCATCAGTCCACCATAAAATGGAATTTTGAGAAGGGGAACCCACGGAATACAATGTACAGTGTTATTAAACCAGAAAGCCCAAAGGAATAGTGATTCCTTACCAAAAGAGAGGGTGCTTGTTACACCAGGGCTCATCCCTCAAATTTATACTTTATATGTACTACATCAATTTTTATGATGTGTTCACAATTGGACCTGCTGATCTCACATGACCTTTGAACCCTACCAAAACTTGAAAAACAAAAATATGACTAGAGCACCAATGGTGCTGAAGCTCATACTTTCAACCAATTAAGGGTCCCTGGCTTCTAGTCTTTATTAGTACAAGCATCATATGACTTTAAATGACATCAAATGGCTTTATGACCCCAAATCTCACATACCCTGATGGCACCTTCCCGAATGTCACAAACCAGAATGCAAAAATGCATTGAGGTTTCAATGATATGTGTTCTATTCCAAATAATGCTATGATGTCCCATATCTTTCAATCATATTATCAGTCAATGAACAAATGCTATCTTAACATATTGGAAAAATACAGTTTTGTGTTCCTATTTAATCTTGGGAATTCTTGAGAAACTTGCGGTTTGACCTCTGGTGACCCCAGATGACGATCTTGGGAAATCTTGGAAAATTTTGCTCTTTGACCTCTGGTGACCCCACATAAAACTCTTGGGAATTCTTGGATAATTTTGCTTTTTAACCTCTGGTGAACCCACGTTATATTCTTGGGATTTCTTGGGGAATTTTGCTTTTTTACCTCTGGTGACCCCAGATGACCTTTGACCTCCAGCAAAAACAATACAGTCCATCTTTTCACCATAACACATCCACATAGTACATATAAAATCTATCCAAGGTTCCTACCCGGAGATAGGTGATAACAAACTTTTCAGTTTTTGGCTTACATTGACCCCAAATGACCTTTGACCTCCACCAAAAATGATCAGATTCTTCCTCTTACTATTCTTACTATAAGGTATCTACATACAAAGTATGAAACTTATCCAAGCTTCCTACCTTGAGATATCGTGTTAACATCATTTTCAGGGTTTGACCCCTGTGACCCCAGATGACCTTTGAACCCCACCAAAAATGACAGGATTCTTTCTCTTACTATAAGGCATCTACATACAAAGTATGAAATTTATCCAAGCTTCCTACATCGAGATATCATATTAAAAAGGTTTTCAGGGTTTGACCCCCGGTGACCCCAAATGACCTTTGAACCCAACAAAAATGATAGGGTTCTTCCTGTTACCATAATGCATCTACATACAAAGTATGAAATTCATCCAAGCTTTCTACAATGAGTTATCATCTTATCATCTTTAAAAGGTTTTCTGTGTTTGACTACTGGTGGCCCCAGATGACCTTTGACCCAACCAAAAATGTCAGGGTTCTTTCTCTCACCATAAGATATCTACATACTAATTATGAAATTATTAAAGTCTCCTACCTTGAGATATTGTGTTAACAAGGTTTTCAGAGTTTGACCCCTGGTGACCCCAGATGACCTTTGACCTCCACCAAACACAATAGATTTCTTCCTCTTCCCATGACTCATCTACATATTAAGTACGAAATTCATCCAAGCTTTCTAACTTGAGTTATTGTGTTGACAAGGTTTTCAGATTTTGACCCCTAGTGACCCCACCAAAAACAATAGGGTTCTTCCTCTCTAAGGGGCACCTATACCAAGTTTGAGGACTGTCAGAGTTTCCCTTCTTGAGATATCATGTTAAGGAGCAAGGCGCCACAATCACACACACACACACACACTGTACACACACCACACGCACACATACATACATACACACACACCTACACAAACATACGTATGTATGTACGTACATACATACACATACATACATACATACATACATACATACATACATACATACATACATACATACATACATACATACATACATACATACATACACAGCAACAAAAAAATCAATAGATTGTTTGAGGTGAAAAGAAATAGAGCGATGCCCTTTCAGTATGAACTAATCAATTGAGACCTTGCCATCAACAGATGATGCTGGCCATCCACCACAGAGATATGCATAAATACACCAACATACTTCATGAGGTTCTCTTTCTTTGAACCCCCAAAATAAGAATACTGAACAATCTTCTTCAAGACTACAGTACATGGACATCGACAGAAAATTAATATGACAAGGAAGACTTTTTCTATCAAAAATTTGCTTCACAATTATTTTGGAAGTGAAGTATAAGCATACCAATGATTGCAGACTGATCTCCATCAGAGCTGGGGTGAGATGAATGACCTCCACCATCTTGTATCCCATCATGCACTTCTCTCTTCAATGTTATTTCAGTTCTACCAGTCATCCCATCACTTGACATAGGGTGCTCCATACTGTATCCAGTGACATGTATAATACCTAAAGGCAAGTACATAAAACTGTTTAATGATCTAACATGATACAACAGACAGAATAGAACTGAACCATCAGTCACATGTCATGATGAAAGTAATTTATTGAAATATGCCACTTGCGGTAAAAATCTTTGTTCTTTACAAAAAAAAAAAACAAAAAAAAACACCACAGATAATGCTTGCATACTGTACACAGAACATCTTATTAAAATCGTACATCACTACACTATGTACAGTAGCATACCCAGTGTGGCATTACACTACATGTGTACTGGACTTCTCTTCAAACCTTAAAACCCCTCACACATTTATACAGCACAGTACTATACAATGTCACAATACTACTCACCAGCAGTTTCCCCAAATGTACTGAATTTCTAAAAGGTGGTACACAATACCCTGCATACTGCAGGCATGGAGATTTCTTCTCAACAGTGGGGGGGGGGGGGGGGGGGTTGACGATCTTTCAAAAAATTTACTGTGTGAAAAACAAAAAGTCAATGGGGGAGTTCTTTGGAAGTGGAGGGTTGTAACCCCTCAACCCCCTGTTTCTCCGCCCCTGCTGCATAGTGAATAAAACTATGTACATTTACTTTATGTGTAGTATTTTCCAATTCACAGGTAATAGTACATAATGTAAAAAAAAATATGAAGGGCATACTTAAAAACAGAGAATACACCCCATCCATTTTACACTCCTCTCTGTGAATAAACGGTATTAAACAAAAGTTTTTGAAGCCTGTCCTTTGTCAGTGAGATACCTTTGACTGATAGCTGGAGACACTGGCATATGAGGTGTGCTGGAAGGGGGGGGGAGCTGGCTCCCCACCTGGACAAAAAACTTGCTTTTTGTGGCAACAGACATTATTTCTTTTTTCTTTTTTGTGCAAAAGTGCTTTAAACTTTTGTGCACATTTGCTGCGGCACCCCACACTACTTACTGTAGTCTCATATGGTTATGCACACTGATAGTCATGCTGCAGTACAAGTCACATTATCTTTATATTAAGCAAGAACTCTCACTGTTTGCTGTAGGCTAATGAACTTAATACCAGTGAGTTCCTTCTACTGTCAATGCCACATTCTCTCTTTCATAAAGAACAAAGTTTAATATTTGTTAATGGACAATTTCCTGCTGCAGAGTACACAGAACATGTTCATAGCCATCAAATTTCAGAACAAGATGTGCTGTGAGATTGGTTTCTCCTTTGGTAGAAAGAACTGTAATACAAGAAAGTATACAGTCAGTTGTACAGTATTCACAATGGTGCTGACAGTACTGTACAGTATTCACAATGGTGCTGGCAGTATTGTACAGTATTCACAATGGTGCTGGCAGTATTGTACAGTATTCACAATGGTGCTGACAGTAAATAACCTTTCTGCAGCAAAATTCTTTGCATAAAAACTATACTGTACATACAAAGTGCATCTACTATTATGAAAATGATGACAAATATGTTTTTAATCACAAATTAAAGATCACATTTTCTAATGAAAATGAAAATCTGTTAAATGAATATGATGAGATATATTACTACTGTACATGTAAGAATTTCTCCTGAATGCAAAAAGGCATTGTGGGTAATTCACTGCACTTAGCATGCTGAATCTAAGATGCTTAAAATGTTGATTTCTAATCCTCTCTTTTCCAGGTAGTAGTTCCACGCCATGCTTTGTTTCTCCGTTATGGTCAAATTAACAACTATTCACTGGGGGTTGCTATAACAACTTCATATTCTATAGGAGAGTTCTGCAGGGAGGCCGCAGCAAGCTCGAGCCTGCAGCAAGCTTATTTCACCTCATTCAAGTACCTGGCAGTTTCTCTTTGAAAGTATTTCTGGTGTGTCAGTCAACTAGCTAACATTTTGTGGAGCTGGATTGAATGTCAGTACATGGGGTATTATTGTCCGCCAGATCTCAGCAAAATGTGTAACTGGGCAAAAAGGGAACTCAACTGGACATTTTAGCATGACCAGTTCATCATGATTGGTTTCTTCACAGCAAGCAACTCTTAAAACATTCATATCCTGGATATTATTGCTTTGATAAATGTGACATATGATTCACATATCAAGTCTGAGAAGTGTATATAATCTCCTCCTTGAGATATCATGCCTACAAGGTTATTAAAGTTTGGCCCACAATGGATGTCCTGTTCCGTAATTGCCGAATTGTTCCTGATGACTTTTGCATTGTGCCCTTTAACAATGCTACAGTGCTTTGAGATGTCCACTACTGATTAAAGCACATTTTATTTGCACTGCAAGCAAGACTGCACTGTGTTATATGCTGTAATTTGTGTCGATTTATGCACACAAATGAAGGTAACCCTGACATAAGAAAATTAAGGCCTAAGCAGCCTCCTCTTCTTTCATTTATTATTCACTCCACTGAGGAGAAAATGACCACACAAGATGGAACCACAGTACAACCCCTCCAGGAAGGACTACCCCAACCACATGCAAATGGCTTGTTTCAATCTGTACTGTATGAATGCCCTTTGCCCTGACTGATGACCTCAAAATAACAATTTTTCTTTATTACCCAAATCATAGACAATATATGAGGCAGGGAAAATTAGGGGAGGGCCAGTGGGCAAAGTGCCCCCAAATTTGTGGACAACACCAAAATTCGGGCAGAATCTATAAAAATACAAACAAAATCTATAGGAATATAGGTAAGATTCTTTCAAAAAGGTTAAGAGATTGGGGCCAAAATATTGCTCTCCAAATCCAAATAATCCTCAACCAGGACTGTAGCATGCGGAGGTGCAGCGAGTGAGCAGTTCAACTTCAGTTCCTGCCCTTGAGATCTTTACTGTGAGAGGGAAACACCCCCCCCCCCACGGTGGATGTATACCCACATGGGTGACTCTCCCTGACCAATGACTGAATCGTATTCCTGCATGATACACACATTCCACCCCTGATGCATATTCACAGGCTAAAGATACAGTATTTAGTATTATTCCCATCACCCTGCAGGAGCATGACTTTATGAAATCATCAACTTCAATCAAAATTTCTTTCTAAAGCATAAAATCTGAAAAGAGAGGTTTAGATGTGCAACTTACACACGTGGAAGGTCTACACTATGCCATACTCCCCGACCCCCTATCTGGATGGTCAGTGTGACCAAAAATTTTCTTGGGAAGACCTCCAATACAGACCGTCAGTTACTCGACCTGCCGTTGAATCCCCCTGTAGCTAGGCGCGTACTAAATGGGGAAGTACCGAGTAACCATCCTTGCTGGAGGTGTCATCCCACATCAGAAAAATTCAAACATAGAGTCGGTTAAAAGGTTTACCACAGTTAGCACCATTTTAGAGCATAGAAACCTATTCAGAACAACAAAATATTTCCCAAAGTGTAGGTAAGTCACACAACTCCCCTCAGGCAGAAAGTACCCCTATTACACCCAATTAAAAAAGTTGAAGACTTCTCAATGTAGAATCATTTCCTTGCTCTAACAAGCTTTATCAAAGATGGTATAATTTGAAATCTAAGCAACTGCACACAGAGATAAAATTTTTCAATGAGTAGGAGTGTCACATCCCCTCCCCTTGCCTTGCACCAACCCAAAAACTGGCAAAAATTACTCTTGACTAGATGCTTGAATCCTGTATGTAGATGCTTTATCTTTTTAATTTTTTTTTCATTTTTTTAGTTTGTGTTTTATGTGTTTTTCATGTGTTAAGTGTTTTCATATCTGTTTTATGAGATGAAATATGTCACCAATTTCCTTGCATGGTGAATGAAGATTTTTATATCTTACACCTTTTTATCTAGTTGACACTATATTAACACACATTTCATGTTGGTGTGTTGTTAAATCTCATCTAACTATATATCATGTAAAGTTTACTTCATCACAGGCGTTTCCACATCTTTTTCTTACAAATTAAAAATAGTAACGAAAATAGTATTAAAGGGAAATATTGCATTTGAAAAAATATCACAAAGTGATACCAATGTAATCCCACAGTGGTCTTTTCACCTTTTCAAACATGAATCACAAATACTGTAACTTGCACCAGATCAACACTAATTTCAAAAAATATGGATGAAAACATACACGTAAGGTGAACATCTTGGTTAGAGTCTGAAGACCAACCTCTCTGTCAATCATCGAACACAATCTCTGTGATCAACAATCATGGGCATGGCTAATTAGACGATTATTCGCATGACTATGCCACAGCAACCACTAGCAACAGATCTGACTGCAGTCATTGTTAAATTGGCATTGCATGTTATTAATAGCATTAAGCATAGAAACTTGAGCAGCCAAGTGGCCGGTCGAGCAAGCAAATCAATTAGCATGCTTGAAAGGAAGCAAGATGGATCACCCGGGCTTTCTTATCAAAGCCCGGGGAGGCATGTAAAATTTCCCTAACGGACTTGTACGCAATATGAGAAGCAACAATTTCCTCATCAAACCGGCTCATTATCAAATGATACTGTAAGCCCCGCCCCACATGCAATGGTTGTACAGTATACTGCTGCATATTCATTTAGGAAGAGTAGTTACGTAGGGTCAAATTTATACTCATTACGCAATACATGTTGAACTTGCTTACCCTGTGCTTTACGCTCACAACAAGCTACAGTACCCACAGCAGTTTCCACACCATCTGTGCTGCACTGTGGGACATTGCACCCACCCAGGGAGATGCAGTACCATCTCCCTGGTTCACCATGTAGTTCACTTCTCACACAGTTTGCGTTAGTTGTTTAATACAGGACAGTAAGATCATGGAAGTACCTACTACCTAGGATCATAGTACTGTAACTGCGGAAGCCTTAATTATTTTGATGTGTGACATCACAGGTTCATAAAATTATCGTTTTCTACTAGGGCCTAAACCCATAGTAGAAGCTGCTGAAGCACCAACAACCTCTTTTACGTCCTGCTGTTTCAAAAGTGAAGCAACCTCTAAGGCCCAACGGCTACAATTTGAATTACAGTAACTATCTGTTTTTGTATAGTATATTAGGGAGGTGATAAGACCTCCTTAGTGTACTAACTGTAGTTCAATACAGACAGTGTCTTAGAAATAGTCTCAGCTGTTTGTTCGTATTTTCGAAAATTTTGTGTATGCTGTAGGAGGCATTTGTTAAATTGTCTAACGTTAACGTGATAAAATGATAACAAGTTCCAATTTCAAATGGATTTTGAAATTCCATGTTTAGTCATCATTTTCATGAAATATGTCTGTTCCTTTGGGATTCATGCCGAGAATACCCGAGAGAGTGCCACTTTTGCCAATAACCAGCGACTACTTGTCGCACGTGCGACAAGGAGTCTGTCCATTTCCCACGGAATAGCATACGAGGATGTCGTATTGGGCTGTAAGTTTCTCAAACTTTGGCAAGAAGTTATGCAAAAAGAGCTGTCTAGGTAGAGGTAGAAAATCCATTTTGTAAATGGAACTTGTTTGATGTGATTGGTGGATTTCAAATTTCAAATCAGGGGTGACCAAGGTGTGGTTTTGCATGCATAATTGTTTGGGTGAACAAATTTGTCAGTTGTTACAGAAAGGTTAATTACTCGTTAATTAGTGCTCACCACGTTGAATATTTTTCCCACTTACTCTCTTTCATCGAAAGGGACCTGATCGTATGTAAAGGAGGACAGATTAAATAAAAGTCTGACAAATGCAATATTTCCCTTTAAAATTTAGTTGATATAAAATTTATGCACATTGTTCAGTATCTTCCTCACCTAAAAATATTATTTCAACAAAAATAGGGGCCAATTTTGTGAAAAAATTAAATGTACATTTAAAAAAAACTATTAGCAGGATACCATAGAAAAAAAAAACATGCTGTTCACAGCAACCATGGCATAACAGACAACTTGAACTGAACACCTTGAACTGTGAGCTGAACTGAAAGGTCAGCAGACATTGACCCCTTCAACAGAGGGGCGATGTTCAATGAGACATGCTTGCTACAATATGATAGGACATCAAACCTTCTCCACTGTTTGGGGCAGCCTGGGTGATATGGAGTTATAGAGTTACACGTAGATACTGTAAGGTTTTACTGCTCAGTTTCTAACCAGTTGGTTTAAGTCAGGCCGGCCACAGCCTTTTTTCCAGTTGTGGCTCACTGGCTTGTTTTCCCTACTCCATTGCTTATGCTGAGCAGCAAGCACAATGGCAGTACTGTAGGTTCAATTTTTAAAGTGTTCGGTATGACCCAGAAGGACGACGGGGGGCTGATGTGTTTACTGTTTCAAGTAGGCTTGTGATATGGTAAATCCCAAGAAAAATGGAAAGCAGGAATAGTTTTTCCTGAGTATACTATTACATTATCTGGCATTTTTGGCTAAGGCTTGACCTTGAATTCTCTAGACAATTATTAAAAGGCTTGTAATAAGTTCAAATCTTTACCAAACTTAATAATATTATACACCTTAGCCGTGCACCTTACATAAGTGTTTCTCCCACAATCATCCTTACTATATTACCCTCCCCTATGACAGCATACAAGGGTGATGTAAGGGACATGGTCTGCCCAGGTGACAAGTGTCTATACTCTCTAAATTCAAAAGATTGAAATAAGCAACTAATCAGTAATTTTGACTGAAATAAACAATCTAATAAACTGAAAATAAATCTTATTCTTGTTTAAAAACTTCCAGTCCATATTTAGGTTTGTCACTAATCCCATTCTTTTAGAATGATTGAAAAATGCAGTGGCTGAATGTATGTACTTAACTGTATTCTACCATGTAGTACATTTCTGTTCTGAACCTCTAAAAACAATTAAGTCTGAGGTACCTCCATGCTCAACAGGAGGTGCCTCTATCAAACAAAAGCACATCCCTGTCATATCACAGCATATATAAACTATCTTCGTTTGAGTAATGCATACTTCAACAGGGGGATCTCCCTGCTTTCCTAATTACACCAGCCCTTGTAACAAGATCAGCCCTGATGAGACCAAAGCTTGCACTGCTATCTATCAATTTCAGTGCTTCAAGCAACCATGACACCCAAGTGACCTTGAGGGCAATGTGGTCATTCTGTTTGTTGAGGCTGTCATTAAATCAAAGGCACAATTCAGAAGGGATTTTCTTCATGGTATTTTCACCTGTTTAAATCGTAAGTTGTCTTTTACAGTGCGTTCAATGTTCACCGAGGTAGAATTCTGATGACTTTGCAGTCTACAAGAAGCAGGAACTCTTAGTTAAAAATTTGGTTATTGACACTAAAGCTAAGTTTGAAAAGCAATTGGCCAAAAAAAAAAAAAAAAGGGGAGGTTTAAAGGTAAATCTCAAAATCTTTTCATGGCTATGTCAGGTCTAAGCAGAAGGTTAAGGAAGGTGGTTTGCCGTCTCCCAAGGGTAATTGAAAGGCACACTAATTACTGGAAAAAAAAAAAAAAAAATCATCAGGATATGGCCTAATTTGTTAAATGATTATTTCGTATCTGTTTTTACCAAGGAATCATCTGTTTTGGGGACCTTGTACGGATTCTGATAATTCTTTCATCTAGTTAGTGATTGTTGTCCCTTCTCTGAAGAGTTGGTCCTGTAATAAGTTTGAAGAGTTTAAAGCTTAAGTAAGGCCCCTGGGCCCGTATGGGGATCCCATCCTGCCATTCTCCCATGAATGCTCCGAGCTTTTGTCAGTTCCTCTTTGCATTATTTTTTCCAGAAGTTTTCCTGGATTCAAACTGTTTGTACCTGCTGCTGGCAGATTGCTAATGTTCTTCCAATTTTTCAAAAAGGGGGATCGGAGCTTGCCTTGGCCATTATAGGCCGGCTCAGTTTTTAAACCAGTTGTGTGTTGTGCCAAGTTATGGAATCTGTAATTAAGGAATTGGTTTTACCTTTAACTATCTTTTAGGGATAATGTGTTACTCAATCTGTCACAGCATGGTTTTTTTACCGAGGAGATCTTGTGTTACTAATTTACTAAGACTTTCTTGAGGATGTTTCCTTATCTCTTGACTGTGGGTCACAGTGTTTGGAATGTACCATTTACACTGATTTTTCAAAAGCCTTGGATAAAGTTCCATTAGGTATACTTATTGTTAAACTGCAGAGTTAGGCATCAAGGCAGTTGTGCTTACTGGATAAAATTTCATGGCTCAATGGTAGATCTCAGAGAGTTGTTGGTTAGTGGTAATGTTCTCTTCGTGGAAAGGAATTACAAGTGGGAGTTTTTCCACGGGTTCTGTTTTTCTTGGCCCCGCGTTCTTTTCATTAATTTTCATCAATGATATTGATACTCTCAGTCACTATCTAGTATTAGTTAAGTTCGCTGACGATACTAATCTCTATAGGAAGGTTTAGTGATAAGGATGATGCTCTCATTACTGCAAAAGACTTGGAATAGGTTTATTTGTCATGGTCTCAAGA
Organism: Holothuria leucospilota; assembly: GCA_029531755.1. Classification (NCBI taxonomy): domain Eukaryota; kingdom Metazoa; phylum Echinodermata; class Holothuroidea; order Aspidochirotida; family Holothuriidae; genus Holothuria; species Holothuria leucospilota. Next base: position 1,874 of record JAIZAY010001658.1, on the reverse strand, counting down.
CTTGGCAAATGTCTTTTACTGCAGTATAGTTGCAAAGTCCCGTCACTTTGGTCCTAAAAATTTCAGGCTATGATTTATAACATGAATGGTAGTATTCCTGAGTGATGTGGACTTTTGGAGAAGGAATCTGGTGTAAGGTTTTTTTTTTTTTTTTTGTTTTTTTTTTTTTTTTATTACAGGTGATTTTAAAGGCCATCTAGACAGTGTTGTAGCTGCTGCTGGCTAGGGCTAATAGGGTGCTTGGGGATTGATTCAGAGGAATTTCAGTAGTTTTTAGTAAAGAAGATTGTTACTAAATCTGTATAAGCAGTTGGTAAGACCCCACCTTCGACTATCCAGCCCAGGCTTGGAGTCCCTATCTATGAAAAGGACAAGCTTCTTTTTTAGAGCAGGTTCAGGAGGAGAGCCACTCGCCTCCTAATACACAGAGGTTAGACACCTATCCTTATCAATGTTAGACTTAAGCATCTTGGGCTTACCACCTCATGGAGTTTTAGAAGGATTAGGGGGGACTATGCTTCAGGTGTAGCAAATTTTCCTACTCTGAAAGGAATCCTTTGTGGGGGGCCTCTTGCAATTAGTTTAAAGGTTCACATGTAATTCTCTGGGTTCGAGGCCATTTGTAAGAAGCTAGTTAAGAAATTTTGCAAAGCTCGACATTAGGAGGTTCAGCTTTTTCTCATAGAGTTTGTTAACGAGTGGAATAGGTCTGCCTGATAGTGGGTAGTTAACTCCACATCTGTGCACTGCTTTAGGTTAACATTGACAGTTTCTTCCATAAAGGTGGTGGTAGAATCTAATTGTGCTGGGCTCGTTTGGTGTTGGCTGGTTCTTTGTTTTCAGTTAAGGTTGTATGGACTTCAGGGCATCTTATGGGGCCTTAGCCCTCCTTTGCCCTTTAACCTGTTATGTTATGTTATGTTATGTAGGTTAAAAGCATTTAACTCAGGCTTTGACAAATTCTTTTTTCATTACTTGTCCATCGGGCTAGCTTTTCTCTTAGTCTACTTGTCCGCATGAATATCTACTTGTCCACATTTAATATGCCTTTGAACTCCTTTGTGGAGGGGACTTCACAAGGGTACTTGCCCGGTGGGCTATAATATTGAACAATGCACTTGCCCGAGTAAGTTTTTACTTGTCCCGGACTGTCGGGCAGGGGATTTGTCGAAGCCTGATTTAACTGCGGTGCTTTTCTTAAGTTTCTTGAATGAAAGGGTGCTTTTTAGTCACCACAAAAATTTGCTGTTTTTCAGAACGAAAAAAAAATGAAAATGTTCACAGTGAATGTACAGTACAGGCCAGAACAAGCTACCTGATCACGGCCGCAATCAAGAAACTCATCGCGAAGATCGCAGGGGCTTATCTATTGTCACAGCAGCGGTTTCTGTGCGAATCATCACACCAACTTAAGCTGCTTCAAGTTGTGGCTGCCATTTCAATAGTTGAGCAGGAAAGTTTGAGTACTCTAAAGAGACAATGTGATGGCTGATTCTTGAAGCAATAAAAATTACCGAACAATAGGCTAATGAATAATTGCCTGACCAAACCAGGTTCAATGAAACTAGCTGCTGTAGTGTGAAAAAGTGACCCGCATGGTGTTGGCATTATAGCTAAGCTGCAGCTTTTCTTCCACCATGAAGAGCAAGACTATACCAGTCCCCACAGTTTTTGAAGCATTGTGCAACCCAAGTTCGTTATAAGGTTGGGCGATACTGATTTTTTACTGCCACAATGATAGCAAAACATGATCGCGATATATTGATATTAACAATAATTTCCCTAAATCAAATTTCATGTAATTTTCCTGTTCTCATTCAGAGTGCCCGAGTAGTGCGTAGGTCAAAAATGACTCTTTTGTCCTGCTGGCTTTG
>JAIZAY010001650.1:0-13818 GCA_029531755.1 Holothuria leucospilota | reverse complement strand
AAAAGAACAAGTGACAAAGTATACTAAGACATCTTGTAAGTTTATCCATGACGTACTAACCAGGGAAGAGGTTTATTGATATTATACGGTACTCACCCCTTGATTCGCGTGGAATTTGCTCTTTTTTACAGACAAGCTAGTAAAAGTTTTTGAAAGACAGATAAATTTGATGTCACTAAAATTAGACTGCACTATCGAAATTATTGAAAACTCAGATTTATTCACTTCGATTCCGTCTAATTTAATTCTTTGAAAGAAGGAAAATATGAGACTTATGGCCGATTTCTGGGGAAGAAGCATGCCCCTTACTCCTTTTTGAGTCGGGCACTGATGTATCCCTCTCCCCTTGTGACAGGAACCCCTAACTAATTTACATGTAATAGGCCTATTTATCTTTTCGAAATATATTGTTTTCACAGTAATCAAAAAACACTTTTCAAATAGTACAGTAGCCCAAAAATATTAAACGAAGTTGCTTTAAAAGTTTGATTTTTAATAGGAAAACCGATCTGAAATTTAAGATTTGGGGTCACTGCTTTATTTTGACCTAACAGTTTTCTTTTTTGACCCAACATTTCCAATAAGGCGATCATAAAAATGCAGGAATTTGGCATACTTGTACAGCTATTCAGGATGGCTGCACAAAGCCTGCCGAAAAAGTTTCTTACGGCACTTTTGTAAGGACTTTAACGTTGGCATTTTACATACACGTACCTCCAGTACTAGATGTAAAAGTAATAAAAGTTGCTGATAAGGCTGCAATTTTTTATTCCTATCGCATAACTTAACATCTTTTACCTTAAAACATGGTAAATAAAACACTTTCTCAATGCAAAATATCTTTGGCTTAAGATAAAGCCTTAACCAGTACGTATATTATGAAAGGCAGTGGCGTAGCCAGAATTTCTTTGTTAGGGGGGCAAGACTTTTTTCAAGGGGAGCAACCAAAATAAGATTTTTTTTATGCACTTACTGAACTGAAGGGTGGTGCAGCGTGCAGCAGCATGTACAATGTACATTGTACACGACTATGGTACAATTATGTTGACATTGCATGCATGCGGTTAAGCTATGCTTTGACAAATTCTAAGCGCCATCATTTTTTTGTTATTGTTTTCAGTTAAGATCGTACCTGCCAACTGGTCGAATTGATTAATTGCCAAGCTGGTCACATTTATCAAAGTTTGCATATTAATTAGATGTCGTGTTTTCGTCTCTCAAGGAAACTATTCCCGTTTTTTTCTTTTAAACACATCGCTTGAAAGCATTGTGGGCAAGAATGTGTTACAAAATAATTTCAGGGGAAAGTGTCCTGGCCCTGGCCCCCATGGCTACGCCACTGGGACAAGGTCATATGTAAGCATATGCATTCCAAAATTTTAATGGCAATTTGTCACATCACGGTCACGAGTACACGTCGGCTACCCTAGTAACCCAAAATATGCAGAAATTAGGCTACACAACAACCTCGAAGATGCTACGACTCACAATTTGAGTAATTTCAACATGTAAATGCTAAACATAGAAATTAAACTGAGGGAGAATGACGTCAGGCGATCTAAAGAGAAGCCGCTCATTTGGCTCTCTGTACGGCCAAAAAAAAACGGCGCGCAATACAAACAGCACGGCGTTCTTTTTGCTCCAGTTATTTACGGAAAAACTAAAAGTTTTCAAGTTAGAAGTTTACCACAAAGCACTTAAGGCACCATGACTTACCTCTGTTGTGAAAATTAAGCATACTCTCTTTCTTGCGAAAAACGGATAAAGTGACATCCAACTTCTGAAGTTGAATGCGCACCCGTACAACTAGCGGAAGCGCCCCCACATATTCGTGGCTTCATTGGTTAAATACGTAGCAATGCACTGTATCAGCGTTCTCCCTCACTTTACTTTCTATGATGTAAACCTATTTATTTGCAATCTTCCTCACTTTTGGGAAACGTGCCCTAGCTACACGGGTGGCACGGATATTATAGAGAGTAAAGCCCTAGTAAATAGACGGATCACAGGATTCGGTTCACATATTTTATTACGTTTACAGTAAAACATTACCGAACATCTGGAGATATTGTTAGGTTAAAAGCTGAGCCAAAATGTGGGTTCCATACTATCCAGTGTGGGTATACTTCAAACACGATAACAAAAATGCTGAAGACGAAAGGAGTATATAGGGTAAGGAGGTTTTATCTCTCAGATTTAAACAAAAACTTAGTGGAAACTCTGGTGTGTTCGCTCCAGATTTCACAAATAAGCAGTAGGTGATGCATTGAACAAAAATTCTAACGTTTCTACAAACTTTCACGGATTGTGTAGCAAACGTGTAGACTCAGGTTTTCGAGGTAATTACAGTATAGGCCTATATTTAATAAATACATGCATTTATATGTGCACAGTGGCGTAGCCAGGATTGTTCAACAAGGGGGCCAAACAAAGGATCAACTAAGCGAAGGAACACATAGAGGCCAAGGGGAGGGGGTCAAATATATTGCTGTATACACGCGTGACCAAAATAGCTCATAAAGACGGGGGTTGTTTTGCGCGATGAGTCGCGTAATGCTTGCAGTGGCGCCGCCACGGGGGGGGGGGGCAGAACAGATGACGTTATTCTACTTCAGACCTCAGTCCTCCCCAAGTCTGCCTAAATTGTACTTTTTGTGCGTCCCTGCAATTGTATACAGCAGTGTGGAATCCTTTTCGTCACTACATAAAGGTGCCGGTCGGGGGGGGGGGGAGGTCTAAGGGGAGGCCTGGCTGTCTCCCTCCCCTTTGAGGAAGTTTCATTAATTTAAGGTTACCTAGTTGCAAAATGGTGCTATTTTAGGGTATCTAGAAAGCCAAAGATCTGAAAGAAGTGAACTCTTCAGGCGCGTGTCCAAAGGGGGGTCCTGGGGGTCCGGACCCCCCCTGCTCGCGCCGACCTTAAGATTTTTAGAGTTTTTTAGGGTTTCGACCCAAAATACCCGCCTCATTTGAAAAATCATACCTCAGACCCCCCTCTGCTGAAAATCCTGGACACGCGCCTGCTCTTTTACCCGAGTTTTATTTCAAGTTCTAAGTTATCTTCAAATTGACAATGAAAATTCTGAGGATTGCCGCCACTCTGTTTGTTTCTGTGGGGACTCATTTTGTTTCGGACGTTGCAAAACAGTTAATGGAAAATCAGCTTCCAATTTAAAACTCCTACATGAACTTGATATAAATGCTATGATGTCTAATTTTTTCAAGATAAATTAAATTGTGTGAACTCCAAACTGTGGTCCAACATATAATTTCAATTGATAATAATGATGAATGTATTTTTCTCCTCTTGTCAAAGTCAGGCATAATTGTTAACGGAAGATGTAACATCCGAAACAATATTTTCAGATCCACTTTACTTTCGAACAAATATAGTGCACTTGTCAGGTTGACAAAATTCCGTTAACATTCGGCCATTTGGACACATTGCATATAGAAGCAACAACTGAATAACTATGGGAGGTAAACTAGGTCTCTATTACGCAAATGTAAAAAGAGACTTCCCCAGATGGTTGCAGTTTTTCTGCTGGGAACTGTCAAAGTGCATTTAAGCCTATTGGGTACATGTTAAAAACAAGAGGGCAATCAAGGAGTTGCTGATCTCATCCCAATACATCCTTTTGCTTCTTCCGAGTCTGGTGTAGCAGTCTGGAATTTTATTGTAATGGGAACACTAAGGGGAAACAGGGAAAATCGGATCGGATTCCGATCCGATTTTTGTGAGTTTTTATTAAAATCTTCTCCATTTCGGGTCGGAAAGAACCCCAAATTTGCCAACCTGTGTAATTATATGAGTTTTATCGCAGGACTGCAAAAATTAAATTTATACGAATTATTTCGTGAAGTCACATCGTCAGACAGCTTTTATCGGACTACGCGTGTCCGATAAAAGCTGTTTGTCGGTGTGACGTCACGAAAAAAATCAGTTAACATTTTATTTTCATAGACCTCTGATGCAAATCATATATTTACACTGGTTGGCAAATTTTGATCTCTCTCTGACCAGAGATGGAGAAGATTTTAATAAAAACAAAAATCGGATCGGAATCCGATCCGAATTCGTTGTAGTGTGACTGCGGCTTTACGGTACCCGCCAGCTTCCGGTTCTGATTGCAGTGTATTTACAGCACACGCACAGCAAAACTATAGGCCTAGATACTACTGTGACACAAGGGACGTGTGCCCTTCAAAACCTATAGAGACGCACGATCTTGCCCTTCAAAAACCATAGAGACGCGCGATCTCGTGACGCCGTGAATCCCCTCTATAGACCTTATGCATTGACATCACACTGACGTCATTTTGGGTGAAAACACTGAACTATATGCTAGGAAGGATCATTCCACAATAAGGTTTTTTTAAGCCACCATGGAGGGTCACGTGATGTAGGTTAGTTTGCTTAAAGGGCAAGAGCAGTCGCCCCAAACTTATTTTGAAGCAACAGCTAAATCTCACAATTTTCTTCTTCTTTCTCTTCAAAGTATCTTTCATAATATTTTAGGACTTCAGTATGGCCCATTCAAGGTAAACCAATCAGTTACTTCTAGTAAATTTCACATTTGAGGAGAAAAACTATTGTCACGTGACACTCAAGAGCCAATCATGAAACAGGACAGTCTACTACACTACTTCAAGTTGGGGTGACTGCATTTCCCCTTTAAGTCGATTCCACCGCGTATCTAGCGCTGATGCAAAGATGTACATGTATATGCTATCGCACCGTAGCGGGCCTTAGCGTCTCTTCTGCCTCTTGTACACTAACTTGCGCGCTATCACGTGTCAGCGTACGTACACCATTGCGCCGCCTCAGCAACTTCATGAAAAGGCTTACATCACAATAGTCGTATAACATACAGAGCACCAAACGCGTACCGTGTAGGAGGATTCGAGGCACATCATTGGCCAAAATGCAAGCGTGCATGTGCACGCGTGGGTTAGCTTTCCTTCATGCGCCTTGGTGTTTTTGTGTCAAAAGGACGCTTTCAACGCGTTGTGCAGAACATCTGTGCACATGTATGGACAGCCTGCTATTTAGTGACGGTGCTATCGCGAATGTTTCAGTCAACGAGTCTCGACGTATTCGAAATGTGGTCACATACTCTGTCCTTCGAATAGGCAGGACCACTCCTAAAATCAAGAAAAGTTTGTGAAAAACAATCTTTTGATCACACAATCATAGTGTAAAGATTCCCTGTTAATTACAACAAAACACTAGAGACCTAATGAGTATAGTAACAACGGATTGCTTTAGCGTGTACATCAATGAATCTGCGTTACATTACTTTCACTTCTAGATACGCGTCTCTGGGACAGTGGAATTGACTTGAGTAAGCTAACCTACGTCACGTGACCTCTCGAGTCGGCTTCAATTTCGAGGCGTATTCCGCATTGAGGTGCGTCCTCCAGTTATATAGCTCAGTGGGTGAAAACAACGAAGCACATGTGCACGAACGGCGTGGATTTCGGCTCACGTGTAGTAGACTTACGCGCGTATACGATTGGTTGACAAATCAGCTGTCTGCATTTATTGGTGTAACTTGCCATGATACGCGCTTTTCCGCCATTTTCCTCCAAAAGAGGGAGCACTTTCTCCATTGTGACATCATATGCATAAGGTCTATATTCATTGGTCAGTTTGTATGGTATCTTTATCGGAGTAACGCACTTTTATATGCGCGTTTAATTTCTTACGTGCAGGGGCGGCGCCAGGGTGGGCAAAGCATGCTGGGTCGGACCCAGGTTTATTGTTTGGGGGGGGGGGGGGGTGCAGGCATTGAAGACTTCCGAGCCTCACCCTACCTCCCCCCCCCCCCCCCCGTGTCAGAACCTGCATTTTTGGCGTTCTCATTTTCTTGGTCTTTATTTTTCTCTCAAGATCGTGCGTCCTTTTTGTATTGAAGGGCAAGCATCCATTGTGTCACAGTAGTATCAATGGTTATGCCGTGTTGTAATTCGCTTACTGCTTGTGCGTTTTGCCCTTCAGTGCCTGGGAATCCATTGTGTGTGACGTCACATGAAATCCCTCATAGAGGGATTTCATGTGACGTCATGCCCAATGGATTCCCAGGACACTGAAGGGCAAAACACACAAGCAGTAAGCGTTTTACAGCACGCATTTGGCGGACGAGGCGAAACCGAGTCCGTTATTTTGCAAATTGGGAGTCCAGACGGTTATGAGACAATAACAGTCAGACAAATGTGGTTTATTCCTCTTCTACCACCGAAAATGTGTGAAAACTTCATTTTTATCAGTGTATAGGTTTACTGACCGTATGTTGTGGAAAAGCAGGTCAGTGTTTATCCAATCAGAATGCAGGATTCTCAATAACAGATGGCTAGAGGTGGTAGAATCCATGATAAACGTATAAAGATGCAATTAGTGAGAGGCATAAGAGGCGAAGGGGTGGGGGTTGGTTGACTAAAGCCTACACCGTCAAAAATGTGGTGGGCTCCTCCCCCTCATTTCCAGGACAAAACGCTCTGTAAAATGTCAAAAATTGCAGTCTTATTGCTTAAAATTTGATCAAATATTGCACCAAGTGCATAAAATACATTCTAAAGAAGATGGGACCCCATACCCTTGGGTTCTTCTCCCAGGACAACATTCCGAAAAAGTGCACAATCCCCACCTCCGTCAATGGATCGAGTACAGTTTCTACGTCCATGAGTTAGTCAGTTAGTGCCCCTTCCCTGTTCATTCATGCATGGTAGTGGGAAGGAAGTTGCTATTTGACCCCTGGTTCATATCAGTCATATAAGCAAATAAAATGCTTGGGTTACTACAAAGAAATCTCCACTCTTGTAGCAAAGGTGTCAAGGAAACTGCCTACAAAACGCTATAGTCCTCTCAAAGCTGGAATATTGTGGGGCCATATGGGATCCTTACATCAAAAAGTAACAACACTCGAGAATGTTCAAAGACGTGCAGCCCGTTTTGTTCTCAACAACTATAATTACAGGGATAGCCAGTGGCGTAGCTAGAGGGGGGGGGGCAGGGGCGGTCGCCCCCCACAAAGCCTCCGAAGGCCTCTGTCGGAAATTTCTAGTCTCTGTCGGAAGTAAATAAAAACAATCCACTTGAAACACTTACAACACTTTTTATGTTTTTAAGCAGAATTACACATCGAAACGTCAACGTGAAAATCAAAAGTCAGTCTCAAAATTGCCCGAAAAGCAAAAAAAAAAAGAAAAAAAAAAAGAAAAGTTCCCTAGAATTTTACACGCCAGGTGATGGTATCATTACTTTAGGATAATTATCTGTCGAAAATTACTTGCATTTGCCCCCCCCCCCCCGCCAAATATCTGGCTACGCCACTGGGGATAGCGTCACCAACATGTTAACAGATCTCAAATGAGAACCACTTAAAAGCGCCGTACCAGACTTCGTCTCATCGCTGTCTATAAGGAGGTTCATAACTCCATTCCCCCCACCATCCAGTTGCAGAGTAACCATAGTAGGACCACTAGACATAATCAAGGCACCCACATAATTGATCCCCCTCCTTTTAGTAAGAGATGTTATCAATACTCGATGTATTCAAGAACCGCTCGTGAATGGAATTTCCTTCCACCAAACATACGTGCAGCACCTGATGTTTGCTCTTTGAAATCTAGCCTAGCCAACGTTAATCTTCGAAATCTAGTATCTAAGGCTCACTCTAAAATCTAGGCAACTCCCCTTCCACACTGATCTGTGCGTGATAACCGATTTTGGACTCGGGTGTTTGCACAGTATGAAGCAGAAGCAGAAGTGTGTTTGTGACGTTATTTGCTTGGAACTCGGAACTGCTGTGATGTTAGTTAACTTGGTTGCTTACAAGCCAATATCAGGTGTGCATAGCACTATTGCACTACGTACTGTACGTACGGGAAGGGAGGGGGGGGGGTGTACGCTTTCACACTTACTCACGTACATTGTGTATGAACGGCCCATGATGGAAATAGCTAACCACGTCCCAACACACTCGTTTTTTTTTTTTGCTATGTCAGGCTGGCCGGTCTATGTTCTACTGCACTTGAAGGGAAGTAGTAGTGCATTGCTGTCTTTAGTAATGCATTTAGGGCCATATATCATTTATCAATGAATAGGAAATAGCACCCGAAAATCCCAAAGTAACACTCGAAATGGAATTGGGGGTGTGGGGGGGGGACTATTTTTTTTTTGAAAATAGCACCCGAAATTGAAAAAAAGTGTCTCGGACCCTGGAGTACAGTCAATGTGGGTGCAGGAACAACACTAGCCTAGGGTACCTAGGCCTAGTTCTCACGTACACTTTGCTCCCTGAACTAGGCCTAGGCTATTGCAACACAAAGTTTTTCCCGCGTTATTACTGTGAGAGTAACATCGTCTGCTTGCGTTTCTGCAATGATTGTTGTATGTGCGTACATGATTGTAACCATAGCTATGAACTATGTCACAATTGAACAGCAGTGCGTGCTATACAGCATACTGTACAATAGTGTGAACCGTGAACGTCCTAGTAACAAGATTTAGAATGTTTTAAAAAACAAAACAGGATCGTTTGTATAAATCAAAATTTTTGGTCTCTTTTTGGAGACTGAGTGCTAGTATCCTTAAAATGATGGGTCTTAAACATATAAATGACCCATAGAGGTCAATTACCCAGGAGTATATGTGAATTTGAGAAAGATTGAGACCATTCAAAATTTTTGATGGTGCGGTAGCCCAATTTTGACAATAGGTATATTGCTGGGATATTTAGGGATAAATCAAAAGTGACATATTGTTTTTATCTGTGAATTTCCTGCCAGATCAATTAAGAACATTTCTAAATCTACCAAAGATCATTCCTAAACCTAGGAACAACTTCAGCATGAAGATAGGAATGAATTCTTCCTAAGTCCAAGATAGGAATATTTCTAACTTTTATGAAATAGAGCCCGGCCCCTGGTATGAGAATCCCCATACTAGGTCAGCAGACTGCGGACTAGAGCAACACACGTCTGCCGGGCGGCCAGATCAAAGGTAGTTCTCACGTACACTTTGCTCCCTGAACTAGGTCAGCAGACTGCGGACTAGATCAAAGGTAGCCTGCATGATTCACACGGTCTATTTGTGACGTCATTTGTTTGGAACTTGGCCCTGCTTACAGTATAATTATGTATACTGTATCCAGTGTACTAAAGCAGCGCAGTCACTCTCACACCATACCGACTGTACTTGCGTGCGTGCATTGCGTGTGCGTGTGTGAATTGAACTTGGCCCCTGCGATGCACACGTACGTCGTTGTTGCCATGCAAGAGATGAAGAATATAGGTAGTTCTTCAAGAGAAGGTAAGCAACAGAGTTACAGACAGCCAAAATTCCGTGATGAGCCACAGTGCTCACAAACTTGGTCAAAGTTCTTAACCAGGTGTGTACTCAACTAAGCCTATTAGGCCTAGGGCCTACCTAGCTTTTTAGCGTTATTACAGTACTATTAATAATTTAGCGTAACCTAAGCCTAGGCCTAAGTTAGGCCTAACTTAGGCCTAACATCAGTTCCACCGTGCGCGTACTTTGTTATGCTTCATACTGGGACGCGCTTGGACTTTTACAACGGTGGGGACACGCGTATAGTTTTACTTTTATGGCGCCAAGAACTAGTCATGCTTGACACGCGTCATCGCAGTTCAACTCTAGGCCTGGGTTTTTACTTAGACTAGAGGTGGTCAAGTTTTGAGCAAGAGAAGCTTAGATAAGTGTGCATCAGATCATGTCATTGTGTGGCATTTATGGTGGGGTTTGTTAAACCGCAGGTGAAAACTGAATTTTGAGTGTCAGGAAAAGACAGTGATCAATGTAACGGATCATTTACCTTTTCTTTCAGTGTTTACTGCCAAATTTAAAAAAAAAATTGTTCTTTTGAACATCTTGACCTTTGACCTCTGACCTTTGACCTATCATGCTGAGGGTACCGGAGGCACAAATTCCAAGGACTGTGCACCCTCACACCAAGTTTGGGGTCAGTAGTACCTTCAGTTTTGAGTGAGCACACGGCACACTTTTGACCCCAAAATTGTCGTTTGACCTTCTGACCTCGTGACCTTTGACCTCAGAAGGTCAAGTGTAAAGTTGCGTAAAGTAGGTGTCCATCAGAAGGTTATGCGAAGAAATGAGGATCGTTAAATGTTTCGTTCAGCTTTTACAGCCAGATTTAAAAATTTGCTTATTTTGACCTATCGTGACCTTTGACCTCTGACCTTTGACCTATCATGCTGATGATATTGGAGGCACAAATTCTAGGGGACATGCACCCCCTCACCAAGTTTGGGGTCATTAGTACCTTCAGTTTTAAGTGAGTGCGCGTCACACTTTTGACCCCAAAATTGTCGTTTGACCTTCTGACCTCGTGACCTTTGACCTCAGAAGAGCAAGTGTCAAGTTGTGCCAAGAGCGCTTCAATACGAAAGCTATGTCAAGAAATCAGGGCCATTTACTGTTGCATTCAGGTTTTATAGCCAGATTTGGAAAATTGCTTATTTTGACCTTTTTTGATGGTTGACCTTTGACCTTTGACCTATCATGCTCAGGGTATGTCAGGCACAAGTTCCAAGGACTATGCACCCGCCCACCAAGTTTGGGCTCAATCTTGTTCTTAGTTTAGGAGGAGTTCGCGACACACTTTTGACCTTGTGAATGTCATTTGACCATCAGAGCCTTTGACCCAAATTTTAGGCATATTTGGTCACATGACCAGGAAACAGGACCTTCACCACTCCATTTTGCCCCACCCTTGAGTAGCGGTCATACAGCCCCAAATTTCCCTACCATGCATTTCCATGGTTATTGTTGCTATGGCGACTGGCAGGGGGAAACGTGTGCACTTTTCAATGGTAAACGAAGCCCAATATCTCATCCCCCACATACTACGTATGTGGGGATGAGATAAAAACAGAGCCATATAAAAACACGACAAGGTAGCAGACCTTTGGCATTGACGAAAGATGAACAAATAGTTCTCCTGCCCTTTGAGTCAACTAGTGTATCTGTGCGCTTTGTACACAATGATGGAAGCATATTATATTGCCCATTATGAATTACCACCATGCATTACGTATGGTTACTACACACACACAATGGAGCTGCCATAACTGTAGTGTAACACACTTTATGTACAGACATCTCTTGACAGTCGGTTCGCGTGCGTGACTAGACTTGCAAGGTTGGATTCCTTTGATGATGAGCTAACTGTACGTATATTGTCATGTATAGTACAGAGACTGTATACGGAGTGCACAAGGTAACATCACAACAAAATTTGAGGCCATTAGAGCTAGTTGTATTGCTGAAGGTTTTATATTGATAGCCTACAGAGCTAGTAGTATATGTTCGGTGGATCGAGATCTGGAAAAATCTCTCCAAAGATATTATATGTTGAATCTGTACGTGGTTGAGTCTTTGCATGGCTTCATCATTTATACACATTATGCTACACAAAGTCCGTAAGAGCCTTGCTTTGAACCTTGCTTGGACAACTGTAAGTGAAAAGCGTTAACCTGTTCAAATTTGTGTCTTGTCTGACCGTTTGCAGTCACTTCGAACCTTAACTTCTACTACTACTAGTCTGCGTCAAGTAGGCTAGTTAGATCAAAGACACTCTTGTTGAAGAATTATTTCCAGATATTCTTAGCTCAGCCTTGCACTCCTCTGACTCCTCAAAGATGTATTGCTGGATTTTGATTATGTATTTTGTGAAATTTTCCGGGGCTGCAAATATTCTTTTCTTCAATGGATTGGGAGAGGGGAGTCACTACACTGTCGCTGCTGAAATCGCAAAGGAACTCGTCAGACGTAATCATTCGGTTACTTTCCTCATTAGTAACGCATATAAAGAAAGGAGCAACGATCCCATTCACTCGAAGCTCTTCAAGTTTGAAATCTTTGAACACAGTTTGCCTTTAGACAGAGTAATCGACCGGTTGGCCGGCATGACGGAAGCAGCATTCGAAGACCGCCTGTTCTGGTATCAAATCGCCAACTCGAGCAAGTTGTTGGTCGAGTCCAACCAGGATTGCACGGATCTGCTCGATAACGAGCAAGTTATGGGACGTCTCAAGGCAGCGAAATTTGACTTGACTTTTTATGACCCCTTGTGGCCCTGTTCTGCGATTCTTGCCGACATAATTGCGGCACCATATGTGGCTTTATCGCCTACCTCCTTTCTGGCGGCACACTGTCGCATGTACGGTGGAGAAACGAACACTGCCATAATCCCTGAACTAGGGTCCGGTCTACCGTTAGAGATGACATTTCCTCAACGGCTGAAAAATACCATGTGGGCCGTCTTCAATGACCTTATGGTCCATTTCTTTATTGATACCCCTTTTAAAACCTTGGAAAGCGTTCCAGAGGAGCAAAAGAAGAAGGGAGTGAAGAAAATATTTGAGGAGACGAGCCTTTGGATTATAAATTCAGATCCAATCATTGACATTCCAGCCGCCCTTATGCCCAACATGATATATGTGTCTGGGATGTCCACCAAGCCAGCTGAACCTTTGCCGAAGGTAAGTAGTTCTTTCAATCGTCGGGAATGTCATCTGAAATTTGTGAAGGTACTTTAAATTGTTTCATGACATTTGAGTGGAAGTCCACGTGCGGGCTCGAGTCCGCCTATACTGGACTCATTTGGCATAAAATAAGCTTAACTTATATGTACGATGTGCTGTGAATGCTACTGTAATGTTGTAAAGCTGACGAAGAAACTTAACGATCGTTTTAACCGATGCCGATTAATTCATCGAAAATAGTTTTATTTTATAAGTAACGTTATACTTTGCGGCCACACATGAACTTCAGATTGCACAAAGAACCGGGCGCCTAACCTCGGTCATTCTGGCCTCTTCCTTAGAAAATAATGATGCTCCCCTCCTACGCGATTTCAGTCAAAGTATGGATTTAAGCTAAAATTTAGTTGCTATGTATGGAAGAGGAATTCAAAGCATTCAGGTGATTTTTACCTTATGTGTGGTGGGTCACACTGTGACCCACAACATAAGTTGAAGTATGCATGTCAATATTAACAATATTATTATTGATGGCATAAAAAATAAAAACAACAAGCCTTTTTGGACCTATATCAAATCTAAGAAAAATGACAGCATGGGAACATCACCTCTTAAACAGAATGGAGATCTAATCTGTGATGCTACCAGAAAGGCTGACATTCTACTAAACCAATTTAAATCGGTCTTTACCCAAAGTGACAGACTTAGGTCGATTCTCTGCCCGGTTGCATGAAACAAACATCCCGTCTACCCCCACTTGTTATTTACGAGGTGATGGAGTTTGCCAACTTGCTCACACACTTGCGAATTAACAGTCTCAAAAGGGCAAGTGGCCCTGGGAGACAATTCTGTACCAAGAGTATCTTAGCCTAAAGACGTGTTGCTCACCAACTGGGCAGCTAGCTCCTGTGCATTAATTGTTCTTTACCAGTATCTGTACGCTACGGGGCAACTCCCAGATGGGACTGGGAGAAAAGATGGCAAATGTAGTCCCCATCTTTCAAAAAAGGGTGTAATGTCAGCAGTGGCTGATAAATTATCGGCCGAGTTGTGCTCTCGCAGCTTCAGTAACTCTAAAACTGCTGCTAGATGTGAGCAGTCATTATTTGCGAAACATTTACTGGATCGACTGTAGATCGGATAATATTCTTTACCCACCTAAATATCATGGGCTTTCGGAAAGGTTCTCTGTGCGAGACTCAATTAAATGGTCACGCCATGGGATGACGACGTATTCAAACAGTATGACAAAAAAATGTACAATCTGAGATTATATAATGGGGTTTTTCCCCC
>JAIZAY010001460.1:0-14859 GCA_029531755.1 Holothuria leucospilota | reverse complement strand
CAAAAAATTTTTTTAATATTTTCCCCCCAAAACAAAAAATTTTAAGGTTTTTCCCAAATACCAAATTTATAAAAAATTTTGTTTTTCCAAAAGAGTTTTTCCAAGGGGATATTGGCAATTGTTTTGGGGTTTCGGGCAAAAGAAACAGGCACCTTGTCTCCCAGGGACTAACAAGTTCCATTCCATAACCAAGTCAGTTTAAAAAAAGAAAATAGAATATGTTGGTCACCTTTTACAAAACAGTAGTTGGCCCCTTCTCAAGTTTTATAAGAAAAAAACTCAACAACAAGGAACCCTCCTATTAATATGAAATTCACCCGCAAAAAGGATGAACACAATTTGCAAACAGAACAAGGAAAATAGTGGTTACCCCAAAGTGAACTGAAAATACCCAAATGAGACTGTAACCCATAATTATATTTGGATGACTCATGAAGTACAGGATGATTTTCAAAAATTGACAATACAACTATTTTCCAAAGGGGCCAAATGGTTGAAACACCCTTTCCGGGGAGTTAGTTCATTAAGCTTTGATTTGCTGACGGAAAAATTTATTCTTGCTGAGGGAAAAGGCAAAAAACTTTGTTAAAATTGCATTACTTAACTACACAAAGGAAACATGCCTTTTCCAACCATTCCCAGAGGTCCAAAATACTTCCAGAAAAACAAAAAAAAAACCAAATCAAAGAAAATTTTTACAGAATACCAATTTTTGGCTTACTATTCGGGCGAAACACGATTGCCAATTTTGGGTTTTTTTCAATTTTTGTCAGTATACCAAACAGAAATTGGATAAAGATCCAAACCATCTTTAAAATTTGCCATAAAAGGCAAAACGGGGGACTTTCTGAAGGGACAAAATTTTATAACTTCATAATTTAACAACACCAAATATCCTTCAAGCAATCAAAAACCAAGATTATGTTACCGGTTTCCCAAGAATCGGGGAAACCCTTTGTTTTTCCTGGGAAAGTACTTTGAACTTGTTTGCTATTGATCAGGGCAGTTAGGTATTCCCACTGGTTTTGTAGCTTTTCAGCTGCCGACAAAAGATGGAAAGAAAATTGTCTCTTGCTATTCTGATTCAAAAAAGTAGAAGTTCCATCTTAAAACACATGGATTGGAAAATCCTCACTGTGATATAATAGCAAGCAACCCTGTGACAGGCTGCTAGGATGTTTGAACACAGAGTTCCAAAGTTTCATGAACAGTGTCATTCTTTCTGATGAACATCCCATTGGTGAGGTAATTGATCTACTTTTATCGTGTTGAGTTTCCAACAGCGAGGATGGCCTCACCTACCACTGTTTAGTTTTGGGTTAGAAATGCTCCCCAATACCTAATCCTGATTTCAGATAAACAGTGCAGTTATTGAATTTATTGACAAATATGTGGTCCATGCCTCAATACCAACACCCACATGAAGACAAAGAACTGAATGAAAATTATTTGTAGTGTTCAGTTGCATAGTAAAAACCACCTCCAAGTCTTTGCAAGAAATCAAGAACAACATGCAGGTTTAAGTTTCCAAGACCACCACTGAAAAGAACATGCATTGTTTCTCCAACAAAAAACAAGTTCACATTGATGACATACAAAACCAATCCTGAATCAGAACAAGTCTGACCAAGCACAGTGCATTGATGATGAAAAAAGCCAAAGTAATCATGCAAACATTTTGGAAATTGTTACAAAACCAGACATTTCTATCAATAGAAGAAAGTTGTATAAAGCGTGCAGGTATTTCACATGATATTCTGGTCAAAGTTCTATATCCCTGATTAACCCTATGTAAAGAAGGCAATCTTTTTGAAAAGGAACCCCATTGAGTGTTGGGTTAACAATTACAATGCTGGATCTGCTCCGTACCTGGAATGGTAATATGGATATTACAGTTTTGTGTTAAATCCATGCAGCTGTATAATGTTATATTAGTGTCTTACATTAAGCAAAGCTGAACGAGAAGATGGGAAATTTACTGAAGTCAGCTCAAGAAGAAGCCCGTCAGGGCAACTTGGAACGCTATATCCCAACTCAGAAAAATTAGGCAGTGTTTCCTTACCCACAGATGAGTTTATTCACTCATGGAAGCAGTGTATAGAGTTACAATGTATGAAACTCAAAGAGTTCTCCCGGCAAAGTAATTTTCATACTCTCTTGACCCCAGGATTTCTCAAAGAATAAAACCATGCCACTATCGCCAATTAAAACACATGCCTAATGATTGAGGGGGGTGAGGATATCTGGTTTTCCAACATTGTTGACAAATATTATGCTAGACCTAAAACAAATCAATATTCCAGTATGTGCCAAGCTTCATTTGCTGCTCAGCATCACATCAAAACTACATCCACTAACACATCTTCCATCTCCTTAGATGATCACCATGGTTTTATACAAAAGCGTATCAGAAAATGTGCTGTAATAAGGTACAATCGAATAAAAATGGAAGCAGATCCTGAAAAATACTATTATGGTATTCTCAAGTTATACTTTCCTCATACTCAGAAAGAATTCAGAACTGACCCCAATGAATCATACCAGACCTTTTTTCAAACAGGAACAGTACAGGATCTCCATGGACTGAACACAGTGAAAGACATTGTTCAAACCAACATGCAACAATTTGAACGTTCCGCAACTGATTTGGACAATGCATTTAACACAATGCAAGAAATGCGTGAAGAGGAGGATGCATGGTGTCATACTTCAAATGCACAACATGAAAATGAAGATATGGTGGAGTTAGTTAGTTAGATGGGGTTTTACGACACACCAACACGCATGTGTTATATAGTGTCACCTAGAAAGAAAAAGGGGCAATGTTGGGTACAATAAAAAAAAAAAAAAGTCAAAAGTGTCAAATTCCACTAAAAAAACTTTTCAGGTTTCACTAAGAAATTCAAGCAAATGCCAGAGTCAAAACTTCCTGTACAGTTTACTCTCCTTGAGAAAGCCCAGAATAAGGGAAGAATCTGTTCGCTCAAATAGTCTTCAGGTCTGGCACAGCGATATGGTGGAGGATATGGTGGAAGATATGGTGGAAGATATGGTGGAGGATAACTTTGAGTCAGAAATACTATCTGAACCTAATTGTATACCAGACTTTGCTCCTGCACAAAGCAGTGTTAGCAAATATAATTTGTAAACCTACCAAAGCTCCATAATGTTGAATACTCAACAAAACACTGACACAGACAACCACCAGTTATCAGTCATTGAATGACCAGCAACGGGAAATTGGTTTCGTTACATAAGCTCTTGGTGTTATAAATAAACACAACGATGAAAACAACTCCACACCCGTTTATATCTTTCTATCGGGTGGCGCGAGGTACTGAGTAAAATCCTTATTGACAAAATGTATAAAGACTTGAGGTTGAAAAGATATTTCAAACAACTTCACCATCACCTGACTGTTTATCAGTTCTCGTCTTAGCATTTACAGGCACTGCTGCGTTTAACATACATGGTCAAATATTACATATACATGGTCGAATATTACCAGGTATCAATTCCCTCTGAAACTTGCTTGGGCTGTAACAATACATAAAGTTCAAGGTCAAACAACTAACCATGCTGTAATTTCTCTAGACCACATATTCCAAGCAGGCATGGCATATGTCGCCTTAAGTAGAGTGACCTCTATTGATGGTTTGCATCTGCTAAACTACAATACCAAAGCATTTTATTGTAATCCAAAGATTGAAAGTTCCTTGTGTCAAATGCCCATAGTACAGTTAGCTGCAGAAAACCCCTTATCAGAATCCCAAAATGAAAATGAACAAATAACAATCATCCATCACAACATCCAGTCACTTAACAAACATTATGCAGATCTCAAAGCTGACACAGAGTTCTCGCTGGCACATGTGATTTGTTTAACAGAAACATGGCAAACTGTCAATTCACATAATTCAACCAACTACTTCACCTTGCCATATTACAAGTACATACCTGCACCATCAATAAGGAGAGCAGGAGGTGTAGCAGTATATATAAAGAGCAGCTTGCAATTTTCAAAGATACCAGTGAAAGCTCAATATTGTGATGTATTAGCTCTACAAATACATGCAAATGCATTCACTTTTCTTCTCATTACAATATATCGCTCACCAACAGTCAGTCATACACACCTTCAACATGACATCACAATCATCATGCAACAAGTTCAAACACTCAAACGACATTACACTATTATCACTGGTGATTTTAATCATGACCTAAACAAGTATGAGCCATTACAATTACTGAAAGATTACTATCAGTTAATAGATGTTTCTACAACAATACAACAAACTCTCATTGATCACTTCTACATAACTCCGAAACCAAAGAAATACATTTCAGGCACATTTGTCACATATTTCAGTTATCATAATCCTCTCTATGTTACTTTCAATTAAATCCACTCAAAAGGCATCCAGTGTCAGTTTCAAGTCATTAAACAGTGACCTCAAGCATGCATGTAGTAATCTCCTGCATATTGATTGCTATCCCACAAATTCATATGTCCATAATACAACTACAACCCAGGGTAAGTTCAGGGTTTTGCAAGACCCGTACTACCCAATGTCCCAAGAATCGAAGGCATATAAAACTCAGGTAAGTTTACTGATTACAGAGTGTCATAACAGCAACTCATTACCTATCATCACACTTAAAAGTGATGAGTATGAATGTGCTGTTAAAATAACTAATATGTAAATAATATACAATACTAAATACATTAACTACCCCAAATTAATGGACAAAAAACAACTTCGCATTTATTGATATGTCTTGCAAGCATCCTAATAATCACATCCTGTATTCTTCAATCCACAGAATGTTCACCATCAAAGATCTATTGACTCTAAGGCCAGCACCCTATACAAAAATGTTCAAATGTAAGGTGTTGGTAATCTCAGCCCCAAAACCATTCAGTACCAAAGGAGAGCAGAAAGAATTATACCATATTGCTTTGGGAGATCAAACAGGATTAATTAAGGCCACTTTGTACGACGAGGACAAACTCAAGCAGATGAAAGTTGGCTCATCGGTTATGCTAACCAATTACATAGTGAAGGCAGACAAAAGTGTTACAATCACGTCTGCATCCAAAGTCTTCAGATGTGCAGACATTGATGTCGATGACGTTACACAAGACTCTGCTCAACAGCTGATCAATCCAGCCCCCCAAAAAGTCTGCAAAATAAAGCTGATAAAATCATCCCCAAAGAAGACTCTCACTTCCCTCCAAGGACAAATAACAAAGGTGAGTAACATTTCAAACTTTTGAACTCCTAAGACTTACAGTTACTCTTTCCAGTATGTAACTTTTCCATGTGTAAACTATTACCAACCACCAAAATAGACACAGTTCCAATCCAAACATCTAGAAGTGATGATTTGTACTGATAAATAAAAAGCTTTGATAGCAATATGATCTGTGGTGTACAATGAGGGACAGAAATTAGTAAATGTGTAACACTATTTCCACTCCATCTAAATCATTTTACCATTTTCTAGGACAGGTTTCTTCAACCTACGGCCTGCAAACAGCAATGCCATCCCACCCAAATAAATTTGCACCATGTTCCTGTATCCTGTATTGCTCACTGGTTGTGTAACATACAGCATGCCTATGGTTCATGCCGCCCTGCTTTGGTGGTAATCATTCATTGTGACCCTCCTCAGGAAAAGTTTGGAGTACTCTGCTACAGCTGTATTTACCATTCTTATATGGTGCATAATGAAATGCTGCCACAGGGGCCCTGGATTCAACTGCTACAGATACGTACAGTGCAAAATGTTCATTGATAGTAACGTCCCACCACATTGGCAAGAGAATGCTATTAATACTTCCAAATCATCAAAGCGTGGTGACCCTATCATTACAATACACTTCCCCAACAGTATTTACAAACACCATTTTAACTATTATCCCAACAGGATGAAGCAGCCAAGCAGGTAATGGTTAGAGGAACACCATCAGCCGTTAGAAACATCTTTGTGAAAGATGAAACAGATGAAATTGAAGTAGCCCTTTGGAGATCAAGTGCAGAAACAGACGCTACTGTGAATGACTGGATTGAAGTCACAAATGTGGTAGTTAATGAACCAAACACCTACCACACTCAAACCTTCGTAGCAACAACACAAAATACAACCATCA
Organism: Holothuria leucospilota; assembly: GCA_029531755.1. Taxonomy (NCBI): domain Eukaryota; kingdom Metazoa; phylum Echinodermata; class Holothuroidea; order Aspidochirotida; family Holothuriidae; genus Holothuria; species Holothuria leucospilota. The sequence goes on along the minus strand of JAIZAY010001460.1, from coordinate 8,702 downwards.
AGGTCAGCTCAAAGTCTGTTGTTTTCTAGAGTTCATGTTTAGCACCGAAATTCATCAACTTTACCCAGATAATCCCTGAATTCAGTGGCATAATATTTATTATCTTACCACTCCACAGACCCCATCTAACCTCTCTGATCTCAGCTGAACATGCAATGAATGCTTTCGTATGTTTGGCAAATAATGAACTGTAATAAGTCGGAATTCATTAATAAATATTAAAATTTTACACATCAAAATAATTCATCCCCTGCAATCCCTGTATGTCCCTCTATATCCACTTTTTAATTATGTGACCTATTAATACAACATGCAGATTTCGATATCTTAAGAATGTTAGTACTGTACAACGATCTCTTCTCTTTTACACACAAACTCATAGGCATACGAAAAGGGGGGCAGTCTCAGTAATAGGCAAAAAAATTTTCTAACACTTCGCCCGCAAGACAGTCATTCCTCAACCCAACTGCAGTGGGTTAAAGTAGAATTCCCTTTGGTTCCTTACAAATACCAAATTCTGTACTGTGTGGGACGAATAATCTTTAGGCGTTCCCACCTCATTGAGGCTCAAGTCTATTAATGCGCTATTCTGATTTGTTTGAGGAATGCCTGCCTACTATATATTTCCTACCAAAAGAGATGTACTTTGGGAATATCTAAATTAAAGACATATCTTTAGCTGTCAGTTATTCATGGCGCTTTAAAACAATTAGTAGTAATGCTTTTTTTTTAGGGGCATGTTGACTTAAAAAAAATCCTGTACACGAAGTGATTTACATTTCATTTTGCGACTATGCCCCCTGCCCACGTATTGCCGGCTTATAATTAGTTATCACTAAGACCAGTAGCGCCAAGATCATATTGCTGACACGCGTTTGTGACTGGTTATACATTCCCATGCGACGCAAAAAATATGAGGCCTGCAGTGAGTCTTGGCCCGATATATTCCATTAGGTCTACAGTACAAGTACGTCCTACAGGAATTTCTTAATGTTCTTCACATTATCAATGATTCGCCCCAACTGCCTACATTTACTAAGGGCCATGCATATACCATAACCATCACGATTGCATATGCAGCATATACTGTGAAGGGGGGCAGGGCATCACTTCGACCTATACTTTTTCGTCAACCTACTGGCCTAGCCCTAGATTCATTTTGGATTACTTTTGCTAGCATACATGGAATCCTTTTTCTTGCTTTTCTGCACCTCAATGATTGATCTTAACAAATTTGCAACTTTGTCATCGGCTTTGTGTGTGCTATCCATTCCTTCATATTTATGATCCTGTGTATAGTTTTTAAAAATTATGTGTTTATATTTTTGTTTAAAACTACTGTCTAGAAAAAAAACTTGGGTGAAATAAATTGTTCACATATTGTCATTGCAAAACCCTAACAATAATCCAGTCCCCTCTTCGCTAAAAAAAAAAAAATTAAGGCCCTCTGCATCATAATCCTGGTTGGGTGCTTAGGGCACTTTATTTTGCAGAAGCAATAAATACTGTGTATCTCTGGACGGTAATTAGTGTGTATGGGCATGGGGGATAATCAGATGCATCATACTCCCAATATTTTTATCTAGAGCACCTTTAACTATTTTTTCGCTCGTCCTCATCCGCTAACACAGATCAGTGGGCTGCACCAGAATACATACCAAGAAATCCGCATCGTGGGATTTACCATGATGCCCGGGAGACTAGCAACACTTGAGTGTGTAGCAATGATGATGAAGAAACTCATGGAGTATAAGATCAACTCTCACGTTACTGAAACAACTACTGGAAACTGCCTTACAACTGCAAGTGAACGCAAGTACATTGAAGTAGACACTAGTGCAGTGGAACTCTCCCCTGACTGGCGAAAAAGGTCGTAATGAAAAAAATGAAGTCTTCGGGCCTACAAGACTCTTGACGACTTATCAGTCCTGTAGAATCGGACTAGTTTAGCACATGGGAGGCCACCAAAGAATAACCTAATACCATTGATACTGATAACTGTTCATACTTCACCGTTATTTATTCCAGTTTTCGTAGTGATTTTTGATTATAGCTTTTATCACTTGGATTACATATAACCTTTTACAAGTATTTAAAACATTTTACCTTCTTTAGCATAATAAAGTTCAAATCACCAGAACAACATCTCCATATAAAATATAAAGTACAAGTAAAAATAGCATTTCACCTTCTTGCGGGATGTTTTACATAGTACACATATCATTGCGTGTAACCTTTAAGTAGAAGTACAAGTAGCATTTCACTTGCTTGCCATAAGCAACTTGAAATCACCAAAAAATTGAGCTGAGAGTTTTACTTTACGTTTGTTCCATTTATATTCCAAGTGATTGAAGTCAAAGTTCTGTACTATGAGTATGTTTGCTTGCTGAATGATGCAGTCGGAGATCTGACCTCAAGATTTGTCCGTTATTGCGAAATTATTACACACACACACAATGACCCGGAAGTAGTTGCTTCACACACTTCCGTTTCGTTGTGAATGGAAAATGCCTCTTGTCAGCCGTCTCTCTAAAAGGAGAATCGTCGTATTGTTGGGATATTCATAAGTTATTCCTCACTCATATTTTAACATAAGTGGACGTAGCTAGGCATTTATAGCTTCAGGAGACGTCCCGATATTTGTCCGACTAGAGCTGGGTTAGACGAGCGAGTATTTTGGCGAACTAAAGTGACTAGAGTTGCATGTTCAGTGTGCTTGCGACGAGAGCAGTGTTTACGTGTTTTCGTTTGCCGCTCTCGTCTTTTGCCTGTGCTCAACTTGTATGCACTTGTGGTGATAGCTGTACTATTTTATTGCGATTGTGCTATAAAACCTTATAGCGTGGGCTTGTGTTGTAGTTAATAAGATATGGTCTGGTCGTAGTCCAATTTGTTTGCGATCACCAAGTCATGCGCTTGTTTCTGTGTAGACTTGTGTTTCTTACTTTATGCTATTTTTTGTCCTCAATTAGTGTAAAACTAGTATGCTGAAGGTTTTTCCTCGTGTTTCTATTTCCGTGGCCTCGAGGGGCCACAGGCAACTGGCTTGCTATGCCCGGAAGTCGGGATATGTGCACAGATTGTTAGAGGTTAGAGTTTTCGTCTGGGGCGAGCGTTTTCTCCCATCGCAGAGGTAGGCGGTTTGCTGTGTGTTTGAAGAGCGCAATAGTGTGTGGAGGTTAAAAGGAGAGGGGACTAGGGCTAGTATGTTGCAGGCCGCTTGGCGGCTACTCAACACGTAACGACGCTAAAGTTCAGGTGGCAGTATGCTGACCGCGAATTCAGGGGGGGTTGTCTCGCCTTAAAGGAGCTGGAAGAGGGGCTATAGCTTGTCATCACAGTCGGCATATGATCGCTGCTGTGGTGGTGAGCAGTTCTAGTACGCTAGAACTTTGAGAGTCGTAATCAGGGCGCATGGTGGCGAGGGTTCTCAGTCTAGTTAGCGGAATCTGTCTCCTAAAAAAAGACAATTTTAAAATCGCGATATGTCGGGGAGTTCACCTACCAGGAAGGTGAATGACTGAAGGGCATCTTGAACGGAAAGAGACAGTTCCGTATGAGTAGCTGGGGGAAGAGGAAATACCGTCGGCTTCGCTCTTCATAGGGGGTTCCCAAAGCCCAATAAGATACTTTAGGGCAGCCTTCTCGGCGCACCTGTTTTTAAGTGTTCAGAGGAGGGGGCACGAAGCCTGAAGTCGTGTCGCGCATACAGACGTTGTGGTCAAGTGCCTGCAGGTGGGGGCTACCCCCCCCCCTCCCCGAAAAGGCTGCGAGTGCCCACAAAACGAGTGGTGGGCGGTGTCGTAAGGGCGCTCTGTGGGGGGGGAGGGGACTACATGTTTTCTTGGTTCCTATGCCCCACTCGTCAGTACTCTGTCCGTGCGTGGCCATTGTGTCTGTTTGGTGGTTGGTGTGGTTTTTTTTAGATGGATTTTTTTTGGGTGTGTGTGTTGGGCTTTTTTTTGTGGTTTTTTTATTTGTGGGGGGGGTTTGTGCGGAATGTGGGGCCAGGCACAATGTACCCTGCGCAGTCGAGGCCCATAAAAGAACCTATGGTGGTAGGAACCTAGGTCCCCTTCATCAGCTTGTATGAGGTGTCACATCAGGTGGAGCAGGATTTCTTGCTAGGCTAAACTAATGGTGAGAGGGGTCTCTGGGACGCCAGCGCTGAGTGCAGGCCCTCCATCGTCCTCCTCTTACAAACATCACTCCTGAGGTAGGCTGGATTAGTTAACATTGGAGAATGACCTTCAACTCTCATCAGAGCTCGGAGACTGACTCATGCCATCGTCAGATGCTGGGGGACCTGCCTCGGAGGACTCCACTTGGCAAAGGAGCCACCATCGGGGGAGGGCTGTGGGGGTGTGTGTTTGTGGTGGTGTGTTTGGTGTTATGTTTTTATCGTTTTTTTGTTTGGTTATTTGTGTGAGGGTGTGTTGAAAGAGAGTACAAGATTAAAAAAGGTCGGCTCAGGTGAGGAGTCAGTGGAGGGGATCGCATGCGCTTGCTGGTCCACCACTACCGAGTCCATGTAAGATAAAAAAGGGCCAGTGTCAGAAGACAGATGTGTAGTTACTCTATCCCAGCCATGACTGACCCGCCTAGGGTTCCGCTTCATGAACGCCTAAACGTCAATGTCATGTAGGGAGTGCGTCGTCGGAAAGCGGTCAAGGATAGATAATAATTTTATTCCAATTTTGCAAATCACTAGGTGTGGTACTATCGTTTTCGGCTCGGCACGGGAGACTCACATTGTTAATGAGAACGACGTCTTACACCTGGTCCTATGAATGGGGTGGGGGTTGCGCACTGGTCTGTTCCTCTTTTTGGTTGCCGTTGGGGTCGTTCGGCTGTGGATCTGTTTATTTTAGTTTCATCGGGGCAGATGGACTTCCGCTGGTCAGGAAAAGTGGATTCCATGATCATGAGGGCCGGGTGATATGCAATCAACATAGAGCATAAAACATCGCTTAGTGCGGGTAGGCTTCATCGCTATGTACATGTTTACTGCACGCTGCAATCAGCGCTTACAGACAGAATGGTAATAATTTTTTACTACCCTTCCATCCTTTCGTTCCTGGCTGTGCCCCTTGTGGTATCCCTAGGCCGGAAGACTTTAAACTGGGCGTTTCCATACGTTAGCTGACACACAGTTCGACAAATGTCTACACACACATCTTCGAGATGTGTGTGTCGGTCATTAGGGCGGAATTGGACATTGTTCACGAAAAGAATCATGACATGGTTGGACGTTTGGAGAGCGTGGCGAACATCCCGGCTTGGCCGTGTTCACGTTGGGGCAGGCCGCCCTGGATGGGCTACGGATGGCCTCTTATAGGTTGGACCGGGTGTACACTCTCGCAGGCCTGGCTCATGTCACTCGAGGTGATTGTGAAGTGGCATGTCAATTTCGGACGGCAAGGATGCAGTTTACTAGTCCTCCTTGTGCCAACTCCGCAGAAGTCATGGCCAGCAGGGGAGGGTAGTGGGGTTCTGGAAAATGAACACAGATAATTACTTAAGCGGAGGCTGAATTATTGCCAAACAGTTTAAGGCCAGGTACGAAGGGTGGTCGAACATTTGAGGCCTGCCTTTTCAAGCAGATTTAGAGTGGTGGAGGACGACGTAAAGTCCCGTTATACAAACATTTTACAGAGTTGAATACTTGTGTAGGGCAAGTGTAGGTTTTCCTTTTTCCGCGTCGAAGAAGGGAGGAGTTGCACCTCTCGCTCTGGGGCTCACATAGGGAGAGGAAGCGGGGGACGCTCCCTCCCGCACTTCACGGCTTAATCCAGCAGTATCTTGATGTAAAAACTAGCACGGAGCGCCGCGTATATCGTGGGCTCGCGTGGCATTGGCGTGGAGGGGGCAGAGGAAAAAAACAACCATCAAGTTCGTAGCCGCGGACGTCACAAAGGGGGTAATGCCATCGATCGTGTGCCACCCCTATCACCTCTACTCTATTATTTTTAAGTAATTAATTTTTTAATTTGTTTAGTGAATCCCTTGCAAGGAGCCTTTCGTCCCAAGTTGAGGCCTTTGTTTCGACGCTAGATATTCACATACCTGGTGGGTGTCGGGCTGGAAAGTAAGTGCAATTACAGTAGTGCTGACGATTGTCACTTGCGTAATCTCCGACGCTAGGCTTCCTGTCAGGGCTGAGCTTTACTGTCACGTTGTCTAAATTTCAAATAAGGGGGCCGGACACAGGGGAGGGCGTCGATCAGTGCCTAGACTGAACCCCACTAAGACCAAAGGACTCGGTCTTAGGTAGAGTGGCGGTCGAAAAAACTGCCCCTTTGCGGCATCTGGGTAGGGACGACGGTCCATAAAGATCAATGGTATATGGTTTGGTTACGGTTCACACCACCCGAGTAACTTACGCTGGAATGAGAATAGTGGACCTAGTGGTGGCTAGTTGTTGAAAGGACTTCGGCGATCGCCACAGCATTAGCCTGTTGGAAAGGTAACAGTTATGCAATCGTTTTAATTTACCTCTCTTGTGGTATCCCGGGCACTGTTTCTGGGCTGCTCCAGAGCGTGTCTTCGGTGCGACTCGATGAGTGCTGTGTTTATGTTTTTTATGGTCAGGGGGGACGGAGGCTGGTTAGAAGAGTGGGTGGTATAAACCAGGTGATCTTTTAGGCGCGGCAGAGGGTTGGGCCTTGTGTGGGCATTTTCCTTCCAAAAAAGCCTCGTTTTCTCCTGAACAAGTGTGTTTACAGCTGGCTGTGGACAGCAGAATGTCCTTTTGTCCTTATTTTGTCGCGTTATTGGGTGGGGATCCATTCCGTCGGTTCATTTCGCCTCCGCTGTTTTAGTAAGCTAGTGAAAGCGCGCAGCAGCTGGAGACCCGAGCGGGGGTCATTACAGTCAAATGATGGGAACAACGGCTCCGTGATTATGTCTTAATTGTAACAATGTGGGGGGGGGGGGGAGTGTTTCACGAGTTCAAGTGCAAGGGACGCTATAACCCGGGCTGTTTTTGATGAAATTGGTTTGGCGCCAGGTCCAACGCCAACCACTTTGCTTCAGGGCCTGGAAGTGTGGCGTGTAGTCCAGCAGGCAGTATCATTAGATTACCGGGGCAGGCGAGACACATGTTGTGGGCGAAGTCGCACATGACAGCCATTGTAACTAATCTCAAGCGCCTTTCGGTGGCGTCTTGGAGATGGTAGTTTGCGCCCCGCACAAGATAGCACAAAGTGGGGAGAGTGTGTCACATGTGTTTTGGGCATGTGGGGGGGGGGGGAAAACTATGTGGGCGCATATTCTGGGAATGGTTTCAAGTCACTGACTGGACCGCCATAAACGTTGTGTTAAACACCGTGGGTCTGTCAGCGCATGACTATGCTTTGTATGGTTCTTTCAGCCTCCGCAGCTTGGTCAAATACAATTGTTCAGGACATACTATACGCTTTGTTTCGGCTCCATAAAGCTAGCCTTATGGAGAGACCGATGTAACTATTGTTTTTAGGGGGGTGGGGAGGCCTGCTGATGTCGTCCTGGCGTCGCGTGAGGGCGAGGTTAAGCTGAGGTGGAGTCGGGACACACATTCGTCCGTTTGCCAAGATCTGGCTAATTCGGTAGGTGCGGTGGGGTCCCGCTTGTTTGGTGATGGCGTGGCCTGGGTGGTAGTGCTACTTGTAAATAATTGATTTCTGTTTGTAAAATATGGAACATACTTGTTGAATTTGTAAATGGGGCTGGTTTGTTTGTATGGTGGGGGGCTTGTGAGGTGCTTGGTTGTAAATATGTTGTAAGATATGTATATATATTGTTGTATGTAAGTATTCTGTACATATAGTTCAATTACTGTGAATGATACAAATTTGCTGTATTGATTTTAGTTGTTTTGTAAATAGTTTGGGCATTTATGTTCTCTGCCGAATCCGGTTTGAGTTTTTGGTTTGTATGTTGGCCGTTTCGATGGCACTTAAAGTGCACAAAGTGACTAGCTACCTGTGGGCGGGCAAAAAGTGGTGAGTACCGAAATAGTATCGTAAGTTTGGAACTGTGACATGCCGCCATCTGAATAGGTTTGACTTGTCTAAAAGGGCTCGATTGTTTGTGTTCATTCGTACATTGATGCCACTTAAATCCATGCATTTTGAGGTTCGTTTTTTGGGTATTTTAGTGGTATTTTGAGGAAGAGTAAAGAGACTTTCTGGTCCCTTATCAGTTCCTTCCCTGTCTGTTAACTTCCTACGAGAACGTTTATCATCCGTATTGATTAGCTGTACAAGTCCTTTAGGCTCTAACGTTAGGCAACTTCTAATACAAGTAGTGCCCGCGTAGGGGGTCACAATGGCTGTCTTTGGTTTGTGTTGGTCGCCGTAATTAAGCCGCATGAACTGATTATCGTAGTAGTTTGAGGCGCAAGCCCTTAAGTGCTAGGCAGAGGGTTTCAACGCGACCAGAATCGCTGTGCTTACGTGTTGACTGAATGTTGCATAGCCTCGTCTGGACTACATCCATTGAAAGGAATGCTGTTTGAAAGGCCTAGGCCGCAAAGCTATTGTATTAATATCCTAGATGCATAGGCCTAGGCTAGGCTACTGCAGTAATCCATTAGGCCTAGGCTAAAGGCTGAGTCAGCAATGTAAACCCAGAGGCCAGACGACAAACGCAGAACCCAGAGTTGGTAAAAACTGACGCTCATTTCACCCACATCCCGAAAAATTAAAAATTCCCCGTAGGGT